>CAXITT010001349.1:2141-13745 GCA_964033795.1 Lymnaea stagnalis | reverse complement strand
CCAGAGATAATTTAAAATGTCCCCCCACACCCCCCCCCCCAACCAAAGATATGAAATGAGATACAAAAAAAAAAACAAAAAAACTAGTTTCTAGCATTTCACATAAGCCATTTCATTTTCATACTAATACAAAGATTTTTAGATTCTAAAAGAGACAGTAATTAAAGAAAATAAATGTAATCAAAATAAGAATGTTTCTCATATTATTTTCCCACTCCCTAAAGCTCATGTTTGCAACAGAAGTTCAGATAAGGGGTCGTTCATAAATGACGTCATGCAAAAAATGACCTTTTTAGACCCGACTCCCCCTGTCATGAAGTGTTGCAAATTCTTTACCTCGCCCCCCCATCACGTCACATCTAAAAATATTAAAACATACATAAAATTTTGATAACTAAACTAAGATTTTATTTTATTCTTTAACATTTTCCCATAACGGATTAAGATGTAGTATTATTAAAAAAATGTGACACAAAACAACGAAGTCATCCACAAGCTGAATGGCCACAATGGTTTTTGCTTCATTTTTTGATATGCCACTGAGTTTCATAGTACTTATAATACCTGAGGCAATTTCGACCTCAAATTAATGTTTTTAAAATTAATTAAATAAAGATTTTTTCAAAATTAGAAAATTAAAAAAAAAAAAAAAAGTGATGTTACAAATTTTGTTACCCACCCCCTCCCCCCTTGAGTTTCATAGTACTTATAATACCTTAGGCAATTTCGACCTCAAATTAAAGTTTTTAAAATTAATTAAATAAAGATTTTTTCAAAATTAGAAAATTAAAAAAAAAAAAAAAAGTGATGTTACAAATTTTGTTACCCACCCCCTCCCCCCTGTCAGAAAGTGTCACAAATTCTCGACCCCCCTCCCCCTCTGAGTGTGATGTAATTTGCTAACGACCCCTAATGTGAATTGGGATTTAATTAAGGATTTGAAACATAAAGTAAACATTACATCATCACAGTTAACATTCAATACTTAAATTACTTAATTTATTTTCAGGTTGTTTAGTTCAAGCTAGACTGGAAATCGGCTCAGAATATAAAATAATGCAATTTTTTAAATCAAAATTAATTTTTAAAAAAGAAAAGGGATAGACTAGTTATATTAACAAATTTGATGCCTGGTAAACAAATAACTAGTACAAACTGCCTTGCGGTCTGGTGTGGTTACTATCACACACTTGCCTGGGGTTTGGTGTGACTGGTCAAGTGCTGGAAACAAAGCGAGACTGTGGCTTTGTGATATCTAAAAATAGATTTCTACTTTTACTTACAAGGTTTTAAAAGTGTGTCAAAATATGACCTTGTTGTGCAGACAGTTCAATGATTTGTAAAAATTCAATTTTCATAAAACTAAAAAACTGGTTTGTACGAAAATTCGGTTTTAACATTCCATTGATATAAAGTGGTCTTGGGATGGTACACTGAAATTTCATACACTTTTGAAAATTATTTAAAAGAATGTGAAAAAGTGTGTTAAAAACATTTTACTTTTTGAGGGGAAGATGACGCATATGAATTTGAATATAGTATACAAATCTGTGTAATTACGGAAATCAATTCAAAGTAATAATGTCTGCTTTATAAGTTTTTTGCTGTGAATTGAAAGGATATGAACTGGTATGTTAAGCGTATTGAAATGCATTAATATCAAAGTTTTGTAAAATCCTGCTTGAACACAACCCTGAAATTAAGGCAATTGGATTGCATCGACCTCCAATTATTTCATTAAAGCAAGGTTTTTTTGTACATTAAATAGTAATGTATAAAAACTTACTTTTCAGCTTTTCAAAAAGTGGGATGAGGTAAGATTGCTTCAATTCAAAATCACCAAGACATTTTATCAAGCAGTCAAACCATCCATCATATTTTGTCATCAGATCCAACAAATCCAAGTTAACGTCCTCATCTATTTTATGATCCATATTTTTACGAATACGAGCCTGTCAAAGAATATTTAAAAAATGCATTAATATTTTAGCTCCAGAAAACATTAAATTAGGGAGATCAGTGCTTTTATATAGGCCTAATATTTTAAGCTCAAAGTTGGATATCATTTTAAGTTATAAGAACAAGTTTTTTGGTTGAAAATGTATCTAAGTTCATTTAGTTTACCTCAGCCTGTACTGACTAAATTAGAAATAAATGTGGAAATGTGAATGAATTTGTTAAAGGCCAAAATCTGACAAGAAGATACACAAAACAAATACTTTTATTTTCAATTTCAATTTATAAATATTAGAATCAAAGAAGACAAAAATAGAAGATAGGTTTGGCAATATCGTTCTATGAGAAAAAGATTAGGCACTTACAATATCAGAATCTGTAAGAACATTGATGCCATACTTTGGGATCAGCATTACAAAATTTGCTGGGACTATTTTTGCCCTGAACAATTGTAGGATTTTATTCTTTAGACCTCTGTTGTATTCTATAACTTCAAGAGCATTTGTTGCCATGTTGAAATAATAAAAACTGTAAGGGTAAACAGACCACAAAATTCACGTTAGTCATTATGAGAGTATTTTACTTTTCAATTAGGGACGTGAGCAAGTGTAATTTTTTTCCAACATTAAGAGTTGACTGGCTGATGTTTGGGTCTAGCTTTGAAAACATGATTATAAACTATAAAATTTGTATAGAGAGGGGTTTTGCAAATAAGCATATTGCTTGTTATGACAACTTGAAAGTTAAGGCAAGGCCATTTGAAATGGAATACATTTTTCGAGTGAAGGACTTGGACATCTGTAGTTGTAATATTCTTTTATGAATACCTAAATGAAATTATTTCCTGAACACTTGTTGGAGAATTTGTGATTTCAATTCCTAGGATCCAGGCCATGCCATAAAAAAATGCGCAGAAGCGATTTAATTAATAAATTCTGAACATACTTTTTTTTTTTTTATTTCTGAGGAAAAGATCTAGTCAATACTGAAAATAGACAATAGTTCAGGAATAACGAGCTTAAATCTAAAAAAAAAAAAACCACACCAAGAAATACATTTAATGAATGAAACGTACGAAAACATTACATCAATTGTTAAAAAGAGTAGCATTTTATTTTTTCAAAGAAATAATTTAAAAAACAATAAATGTAACGTACCGATGTCAATAAAAGATTGGTACAAATAAGGCTTGGACTTGGAGAGCGGAAGTTGCTGTATTCTTTCATTTTCACAGATTTCCGTTTCACGTTTCTTTCAGTTTCGTTATCAAAATTCACTTCTAGAATAATTTTCCTCAAGAAAGAAGAGTACAAAAACATCTATCCTTACTAATCTTACTTCTAAGAAAGACAAACACGGTTTCAGTAACATAATATTTATTTGAAGGTTACCTCTCTTTGCATGGAGTATTTTTTAAGGCTTTTGAAAGTTACCTCTCTTTGCATGGCGTATTTTTTAAGGCTAAGACCAAGACATTGAGTGCTGTCTAAAGGGGTCACACATAGTAGTGACTTCGGGAACTCAAGGTGGTGACTGGGGGAACACATGATCTTGACTGGTGGAACTCATGGTGGTGACTGGTGGAACGCATTGTGGTGACTGGGGGAACACTGATGACTGGTGGAACTCATGGTGGTGACTGGTTGAACTCATTGTGGTGACTGGGGGAACACTGATGACTGGTGGAACTCATGGTGGTGACTGGTGGAACTCATTATGGTGACTGGTGAACTCATTGTGGTGACTGGTGGAACTCATTGTGGTGATTGGTGGAACTCATTGTGGTGGCTTGTGAACTCATCGTGGTGACTGATGGATCTCATTGGGGTGACTGGTGAACTCATTGTGGTGACTGGTGGATCTCATGGTGGTGACTGATGGAACTCATTTTGGTGACTGGGGGAACTAATTGTGGTGACTGGGGGAACTCATGGTGGTGCCTGGTGGAACTCATGGTGATGACTGGTGGAACTCATTGCGGTGACTGATGGAACTCATTGTGATGACTGGTGGAACTCATTGTGGTGACTGGTGAACTCATTGTGGTGACTGGAGGAACTCAAGCTGGTGACTGGGTGGGGGAACTCATTGTGGTGCGTGGTGGAAATCATTGTGGTTACTGGTGGACCTCATGGTGGTGACTGGTGAACTCATGGTGGTGACTGGGGGAACTCATTGTGGATACTGGGGAAACTCATTGTGGTGACTGGGGGAACTCATTGTGGTGACTTGGGGAATTCAATTTAGTGACTGATCCAACTCATTGTGCTGAATGGTGGAACTCATTGTGGTTCCTGGGGGAACTCATTGTGGTGACTGATGGGACTCATTGTGGTGACTGGTGGAACTCATTGTGTTGACTGATGGATCTCATGGTGGTGACTGATGGAACTCATGCTGGTGACTAGGGAAAACTCATGGTGGTAACTGGTGGAAATCATTGTGGTGACTGGATGAACTCATTGTAGTGACTGGTTGATCTCATAGTTGTGACTGGTGGATCTCATGGTTGTGACTGATGGGACTCATTGTGGTGATTGAATGAATTCATTGTAATGACTGGTGGATCTCATGGTGGTGACTGCAGGAATTCATTGTGGTGACTGGATGAACACATTGTAATGACTGGTGGATCTCATGGTGGTGAATTGAGGAACTAGTGGTGGTGACTGGGTGAGGGAAACTCATTGTAGTGCCTTGTGGAAATCATTGTGGTTACTGGTCGAACTCATGGTGGTGACTGTTGAACTCATGATGGTGACTGTGGGAACTCATTGTGGATACTGGGGGAACTCATTGTGGTGACTGGGGGAACTCATTTCGGTGAATGGGGGAACTCATTGTAGTGACTGGGGAAACTCATTGTGCTGAATGGTGGAGCTCATTGTGGTGCCTGGGGGAACTCATTGTGGTGACTGTCGGGACTCATTGTTGTGACTGGTGGAACTCATTGTGGTGACTGGTGTAACTCATGCTATTGACTAAGGGAACTCACGGTGGTGCCTGATAGAACTCATTTTGGTGACTGGTGGATCTCATGGTGGTGACTGGTGGAACTCATTATGGTGACTGGTGGAACTCATGCTGGTGACTGGGGGAAACTCATGGTGGTACCTGGTGGAACTCATTGTGGTGACTAGATGAACTCATTGTAGTGACTGGTTGATCTCATTGTTGTGACTGATGGCCCTCATTGTGGTGACAGGAGGAATTCATTGTGCTGACTGAATGAACACATTGTAATGACTGGTGGATCTCATGGTGGTGACAGGAAGATTTCATTGTGCTGACTGGATGAACGAATTGTAATGACTGTTGGATCTCATGGTAGTGACAGGAGGAATTCATTGTGATGACTGGATGAACACATTGTAATGACTGGTGGATCTCATGGTGTAGAATGGAGGAACTCATGCTGGTGACTGGGTTGGGGAACTCATTGTTGTTCCTGGTGGAACTCATTGTGGTGACTGGTGGAACTCATTGTGGTGACTAATGGTTCTCATTATGGTGACTGGTGGAATTCATGGTGATGACTGGAGGAACTCAAGCTGGTGACTGGGTGGGGGAACTCATTGTGGTTCCTGGTGGAAATCATTGTGGTTACTGGTGGAACTAATGGTGGTGACTGGTGAACTCATGGTGGTGAATGGAAAAACTCATGATGGTGACTGGGTGGGGGAACTCATTGTGGTGCCTGGTGGAACTGATTGTGGTGAATGATGGAACTCATTGTGGTTACTGGCGAAAAACATGGTGGTGACTGGTGAACTCATGGTGATGACCTGGGGAACTTATTTTCGTGACTGGTGAACTCCATGTGGTGACTGATGGAGCTCATTGTGGTGACTGGCAGAACTCATTGTGGTGACTGGTGGATCTCATTTTTGTGACTGTGGGAATTCATTGTGGTGACTGTTGAACTCATTGTGGTGACTGGTGGATCTCATGGTGGTGACTGGTGGAACTCATTATGGTGACTGGTGGAACTCATGCTGGTTACTGGGGGAAACTCATGGTGGTACCTGGTGGAACTCATTGTGGTGACTGGATGAACTCATTGTAGTGACTGGTTGATCTCATTGTTGTGACTTATGGCCCTCATTGTGGTGACAGGAGGAATTCATTGTGCTGACTGGATGAACACATTGTAATGACTGGTGGATCTCATGGTGGTGACAGGAGGATTTTATTGTGCTGACTGGATGAACGAATTGTAATGACTGTTGGATCTCATGGTAGTGACAGGAGGAATTCATTGTGATGACTGGATGAACACATTGTAATGACTGGTGGATCTCATGGTGTAGAATGGAGGAACTCATGCTGGTGACTGGGTTGGGGAACTCATTGTTGTTCCTGGTGGAACTCATTGTGGTGACTGGTGGAACTCATTGTGGTGACTAATGGTTCTCATTATGGTGACTGGTGGAATTCATGGTGATGACTGGAGGAACTCAAGCTGGTGACTGGGTGGGGGAACTCATTGTGGTTCCTGGTGGAAATCATTGTGGTTACTGGTGGAACTAATGGTGGTGACTGGTGAACTCATGGTGGTGAATGGAAAAACTCATGATGGTGACTGGGTGGGGGAACTCATTGTGGTGCCTGGTGGAACTGATTGTGGTGAATGATGGAACTCATTGTGGTTACTGGCGAAAAACATGGTGGTGACTGGTGAACTCATGGTGATGACCTGGGGAACTTATTTTCGTGACTGGTGAACTCCATGTGGTGACTGATGGAGCTCATTGTGGTGACTGTTGGATCTCATGGTTGTGACTGATGGGACTCATTGTGGTGACTGGCAGAACTCATTGTGGTGACTGGTGGATCTCATTTTGGTGACTGTTAGATTTCAGTGTGGTGACTGTTGAACTCATTGTGGTGACTGGTGGAACTCATTGTGGTGACAGGCGGAAATCATGGTGGTGACTGGTGAATTCATTGTGGTGACTGGTGGATCTCATGGTTGTGATTGATGGGACTCATTGTGGTGACTGTATGAACTCATTTTAATAACTGGTGGAGCTCATGTTGATGACTGGAGGAACTCAAGCTGGTGACTGGGTGTGGGAACTCATTGTGGTGCCGGATGGAAATCATTGTGGTTACTGGTGGAATTCATGGTGGTGTCTGGGGGAACTCATTGTGGATACGGGGGGAACTCATTCTGGTGACTGATGGAACTCATTGTGGTGACTGTTGGAACTCATTGTGTTTACTGGTGGATCTCATTGTGGTGACTATTGGAACTCATTATGGTGACTGGTGGAACTCATGCTAGTGACTAGTGGAAACTCATAGTGGTTAATGGTGGAAATCATTGTGGTTCTGGATGAACTCATTGTAAAGACTGGTGGATCTTATGGTAGTGACTGGTGGATCTCATGGTTGTGACTGCAGGAATTCATTGTGGTGACTGGAAGAACACATTGTAATACTTGTGAATCTCATGGTGTTGAATTGAGGAACTCGTGCTGGTGACTGGGTGGGGGAACTCATTGTAGTGCCTGGTGGAAATCATTGTGGTTACTGGTGGAACTCATTGTGGTGACTGGTGAACGCATGGTATTGACTGGTGGAACTCATTGTGGTGACTGGTGAACGCATGGTATTGACTGGTGGAACTCATTCTGGATACTGGGGGAACTCATTGTGGTGACTGGTGGAACTCATGCTGGTGACTGGGGGAAACTCATGGTGGTACCTGGTGGAACTCATTGTGGTAACTGGGTGAACTCATTGTAGTGACTGGTTGATCTCATTGTTGTGACTGATTGGACTCATTATGGTGACAGGAGGAATTCATTGTGCTGACTGGATGAACACATTGTAATGACTGGTGGATCTCATGGTGGTGACAGGAGGAATTCATTGTGGTGACTGGATGAATACATTGTAATGACTGGTGGATCTCATGGTGTAGAATGGAGGAACTCATGGTGGTGACTGATTGAACTCATTGTGATGACTGGTGGAACTCAATGTGGTGATTGGGGGAACTAATGGTGGTGACTGTTGGAACTCATTGTGGTGACTGATGGATCTCATTGTTGTGGCTGATGGATATCATTTTGGAGACTGATGCGACTCATTGTGGTGACTGGTGGAACTCATGGTGGTGCCTGGTGGAACTCATGGTGGTGACTGGTGGAATTCATTGTGGTGACTGATGGAACTCATGATGGTGACTTGAGGAACACATGGTTGTGACTGGAGGAACTCATTGTGGTGACTGGTGGAACTCATGGTGGTGCCTAGTGGAACTCATGGTTGTGACTGGGGAAAGAGGGGGGTATCGAGGTAATGACCTCACCCCATTTCATCCATATATGATATAATTGCACGGCCATTCTTTATGATATAATTGCATAGGCATTCTATATTACATAATGCCACAGGTATTCTTTATGATATAATGACATAGGCATTATATATAATATGCCAAAAAAGAAGTGGGGTGGGGAGCTAAGGGGGCGGATACTACTGGGGAACATTTTGCGGAAACTTGGGAACGGAACGTTGCTTCTGGGGAAAGTATCTTGGCTACCAGGGAAAGTTTTGTGACTACTGGGGAACGGAACGTGGCTACTTGGGAATTACTTACAAAAAGCCTTCAATTGTCTTACGATCTGTGTGTCTGTGGCTTCGTGTGAGCGGAGCTTTTCAAAACTAAGGTTTATCAAGACCTACTCACGATCCATCTAGTTACAGTCAAGGATTTCTCATCTGGCTCTAGTATCAGTTGAAGGTGATACGGTGAAGGATTTTGAATTTGATCACGTGATTAACCGTTTTGCAACTTTGAAGACAAGGAAAGGAAATTTTTTAATAAAGTAAATTTTATGTAAAAATAACTATAATTTAACGTTGTTACTTCTTCGTCTTCTATATTTTGAGGAACCACGATCAATGCATTGATCATTCTGGCTCATATAAATGTTTAAATACAGTTCTTAAATACATTTACCTCCTGACCTTTAATTAATTTGTTTTTGATCTAGTTACGCTGTGGACTCATTTTTACAATAACAAATCCATCTTGGAAGTCGGGGGAGGGGGATGACACCATGAGTTTACCGCACCGGGTGACACTGACCCTATAATACAACATATAAGTCTTCTAACATTTGAGAACCATTGAACATGTTAGTGTTGTTAAAAAATGGGTGGCCCGTTTGGAAAGGGGGGGGGGTATAAGTTTATCTTCTAATCATGAGATGAATGTATTGATGAAGACACCATGAAATGTACAGTTACAGTACAAGAGAAAGATAAACTGACTGAACCCAATCTTCGTCTCCAATCAGTGTCTCCTCCACCATTTCTCTACCTTCTGGTACGCCTCTCTCCCCACGTCTGAGAAGCTTTGCATTCTTTTCAATTATTAGTCATCTTAAAATAGTCCAACAATGACGATGAATTTATCTAAACTGTCAAACCAAGATCTATAAATCCACACCTAGCTTAGATGTGTTGGAAATAAAACGGTCGGGGACATACACACAACAACACACACAAATACACACATAAACACATGCTCACGTCACTAAGACTAAGAGTAGACAACTTCGTGCTAGCCTGTTCAGCGCCGGTAACTCTTGTCGCGAGTTGAGCAGACGACCCAGGTATGTATGAGTAACCGGTTGGGGGTGGGGGGGGGGGTTGTGTAACACTTAGTGCCCACTCTTCTTTCTCCAGTTTTCTCAGTGCCCAAGTACGCTAGGAATGCCACCAGCTCATGAAATGCCAGTGTTTACCTCACATCACATGATTTTATTCGCATTTTTTTATTCATTGTATTATTTTTTGTTTTTAAATACAACGTTCCAACATAGACATTTCTCCTGAACATAATTCTAGAGAATGGGGTGGTTTGATTCCCCCCCCCCTAAAAAACAACAACTTACAAACTAACAAACATGCCAATATCACACAGTATGAGCATATTGCAAACTATGAGTCCATAGGGACACTATTATAAAGTGGAATGATTCGACCCAAAAAGAAAATAATTTTCAAAATCATCTGTGGAGTAGAGAATTTTATTTTTCCTATTGCCGTTTTTTCATTATTTAAAAATAGATTTGTAAATTGAAGCGACTATTCGGACCCTGGTCAGAGAAATGAGAGGTTGGGATGTGTGAAATCAGCTTCAGCACATCAATTGTATTGTTTTATTATTTTTAACTCTCTTTAGATTAGGTTTTAGAGGGCAGTCTTGGTGATGAAATCATTCGCTCATTAGTATTAGTAACAGTAGTACTGAAAAGAAAAGACAAACATATTTCCTGGCTGTCATCTGTTAATGTATTTCTCATGAAAGAAACTAACATAATAAGCGTGTTGATTACCACGGTATGTGATTCGTAAATATTCACAGTGTGCATCGCCTCGACGTAGATTGTGCTCATAGCGTGCACCGCCTCCACGTAGACAGTATTCATATCGCTCACATAGATTTGCAAACATATCAATGAACAAAGGTTGCTGCAGACTCTGCAAAAAGAGACAATTTTCTCGCGTAATGCAGACATAGTTATTGGCGGATCTTCGCATATGTGATGTCAGGGGAGTGAGAGGGGTAGGGGAAGTCAGTACCACGTCCACTGATTCGTCCATGAAGCATGACGATAGGTTCTCTAGCGGTAAGATTGGTCACCACTCCTGTTGATACCACTGTCCATTCATTTCACTAGATTCTCTAGCGGTGTGATTCGTTGCCACTCCTGTTGATACCACAGTCCATTCATATCAAGGTTTCTTACACGACGTAACCCTCTCAAATCCTGAAGAAATGAATCGATCACCACGCCCCTTTCCTGGGTGATGGATAAAGCATTGCCTTCATCGTCCACAATGAAATGGGGACCTAATGTCTGGTTGATGGCTAGACCATTGCTTTCCTCATCCACAATGAAATGGGGAACTAATGTCTGGTTGATGGCTAGAGCATTGCCTTCCTCGTCCACAATGAAATGGGGACCTAATGTCTGGGTGACGGTTAGAGCATTGCCTTCCTAGTCCACAATGAGATGGGGACCTAATGTCTGGGTGATGGTTAGAGCATTGCCTTCCTCATCCTCAATGAAATGGGGACCTAATGTCTGGGTGATGGCTAGACCATTGCCTTCCACATCCACAATGAAATGGGGACCTAATGTGCCATGTGCTGAAACGATACATTATATCTTCACACTGTGTAGTGGTTTCTGTACAATATCATCAGGCAGCTCAAAACTAAGACTAAGAAGCGAGTTGTCTGGCGATTGGTGTAGCCGTCCACGTCACACTGTTGTCTGGCGATTGGTGTAGCCGTCCACGTGACACTGTTGTCTGGCGATTGGTGTAGCCGTCCACGGGACACTGTTGTATGGCGATTGGTGTAGCCGTCCACGTGACACTGTTGCCTGGCGATTGGTCGAGCCGTCCACGTGACACTGTTGTCTGGCGATTGGTCGAGCCGTCCACGTAACACTGTTGTCTGGCGATTGGTGGAGCCGTCCACGTGACACTGTTGTCTGGCGATTGGTGGAGCCGTCCACGTGACACTGTTGTCTGGCGATTGGTGGAGCCGTCCACGTGACACTGTTGTCTGGCGATTGGAGGAGCCGTCCACGTGACACTGTTGTCTGGCGATTGGTG
>CAXITT010001348.1:86127-98113 GCA_964033795.1 Lymnaea stagnalis | reverse complement strand
AACACACCCCATTACATGGGAAGAGAACAATCGGATTTTCATATGGCATGCATTCAAGCATTAAAAGGCAACGAAACACTTATACACAAGACAACTAAAGAAATTTACACACATTTAATAAAGAAACAAGCAACACCACACTACAATAGGATAAAATGGACACATGTTTATGGAACAATAAGCACTAAGAATACATTTAAAAATACACACATGAAAGAAATCGAAAATAAAGACAAAGAAATAACATATACACTTATATACAACATGACACCAGTATCGTCAAGACCATACAAGGACAGGGTTAGGAACATGGAATGTCCACTCTGCAGGACAGGGGCTGATGAGACAGAACACCATTTATATCTGACATGCAACACAATATTGCAGACTAAATCTACACTTAAACAAATCATACAAGCAGGTACAGTTCAACCTTTAGATATAGACAGAGCTATAACACTAAACGCAATACCAGCATCAAAAAACAAGAAACAACACACAATAAATCTGATATTACTTTCAAAATACAGAAAACATGTATGGCACCACAGACTTAAGGCTTTTTTCCACAAACATAATTACACAGACATTACATTAGAAACACTTTTTAGATTTTAAATACAAACATAATTCAAAACATATGTAAAGAAATATTATGACAAATAATACATTCATAGTTTATCATTCCAACTCATTTAGACATCATGTTAAAAAATTAGTAATTTACCCAAATGTTTAATTTAGTACACTCTATTATAATGTTAACATTTTGTTTAGTTCAAACTTCAGAAAATTTGCATGTCATAATTTTAGTTTTACTCTGTATGTGTATATATGTATTGAATTATTTTGAATAAAAAAAAAATAAAAAAGAAAAAAAAAAATCTGTCTTATATAAAGCAGTAGTCCACTTGACCTCGATCCCCTTATCTAGGGAATGAATATAAATGAATTATCAGCATGTTGCAATTGATATTCTTGTACGAAAATTTTATTTCAAATAAATATTAACGATAGATTTCTCGAATTCGATCCTTACCTGTACCTAGAAAAAGCTTAAATAATATCCCTTACCCCGCTAATTTCTTTTCTTTATTCTCTCTCCGACAGTTCAGGTCTCATCTCTTCCGTCCTTCACCAAAAATGACACTAGAACAACTCCCCCCTCCCCTTTATTGATTGCAAAAGTGCAGTGGCGTAGCTAGGGTTGGTGTCACCTGATGCGTTAAACTCATGGTCTCCCCAATGAAAAAAAAACAAAAAACAATCTCTTCTTTTAATTCAATATTTTGTAAATGTAAATATTTACCATAATTTTTTTAAATTGTTTTTTAATGTGTAAATTGATAAGTGTAACAGTAAAGTAAAATAATGATTAAAATTAAACGCTACATTAACACAAAAGGACGGCAGCGGAAGTCGATGAGAGAAGTTGGAGGTTTCCGCTGTCACCCCAAATTTGTTTCTTAGTAAGGGAAATTTCATTTTAAAAAAATAAATAATAACAATAAATAACATAAATCAATAGAAGAATCATCTAATGTGTTTCTTACTTGAAGGATTGCTACACAAACTGTTTACACTCTACTTTAAACCCACCATCTTGTTCCCTTCCACACTTCTTACGACCCCTTCTTCCCTCACACTGCTTCTAGATCCCACGTTTCCATCTCTTACACCAAAAACGTATGTCTACATATTGCTTCTTAACTTAATCTTTAACCCCCCCCCCCCCCCCCCCAATTCTTGTATCTCCCTATCTACTTTCACTCACTTCCTATTTCCCCATCTCTCAGTGTCTGTAGATATTTTATTCGCAAATCCCGTATTCCGTATTTTTATATCAAATACTCTTAAACAGTTTCTAAGAATCCCATGTGTTATATGTCAGAGGTCAAAGTTCATTGTAGTATTTTCCACATTAAGATCCTCTAGTTGACAGAGGCGTTGCTAGAGTGTTTGGAAACCTGGGATATGATTTGTGTTTACATCCCATCTCTCCAAATGTTTCACAATAAAATCAATTATTTTCATCTATATGATACCACCAAAGCTCATTTTGGAGCTATAACCCCCCCCCCCCAATTGTATAACGCATGGGGATATATGACGCCCTCTCCTCCATTTGCTGATTACTTTAAATGATTCACTTCAACGTCAAGTCTTCTTTTAACTATTACAATTTCATTTTGTCAAAAGAATAGAAGGATTCTTAGAGATGTATAAAACCATGGTTACAATTGATCACATATTTATGCCTGCTAATAAATATGTATATATTTGCTCAAAGTTTAGTATATATTGAACTGTTTACGCTCTGTAGAGTTTAGGAATATAACTGTAAAACATTATATACCTGAAAGAAATATCATAACTGTATGTTAAGTGTTACATGTGTGGGTTATACCTTATTTTTATATGCCAGCGTTTTGACTGGCTGTTCAAGGATCCCAAAAGTTCGTTTGCGTTAAAGAAACACATTTATAACATGGTTTACCACACTGCCTTGATGGACAACCACATTTATAACATGGTTTACCACACTGCCTTGATGGACAACCACATTTATAACATGGTTTAAACAACTGTCTTTATGGACAACCACATTTCTTACATGGATTTACCCCACTGCCTTGATGGACAACAAGAGGTTTACCCCACTACCCTGTTTTACGCAATGTCAGTTTGATCCGTATTCAATGTTCAGTCGCCATTCGCTCGTGGGCTATTCGTTTATTTCTAATAAGTTCATATCCATTTTAATTGGCTAAGATTCCACACCAGCGATAGTTATAGTCCAAATGTGGCATAGGTTCTCTTTAATGACGCGAACATATTTTACTGCCACACTTATTGATATTTGATTTGCACGTAATAGACACTCATGACAAACAAAAATGAGACATTACTAAAACAAAAGTCAAGTGACAAACACCCAAAATAATATAAAGACACTGGTTTGGAAATAATAGACACTATACAAAATATTAAGATGTGTCTGTCCTTATTTTAAGACGAAGGATAAACTAGTAAAGTGGCAAACAACATATGACCGTTTTCAGGCACATGTCAATTGGCAGACAACATAATTTCATATTGAGTCACAACCCTAATGGCAGACATCATGATAAAATATTAAGACATGACCCATACAGCGACATCATAAGGAAATTTTAAAACACGAGCCAAGTGGCAGAAACAAAGAACATATTAATACACGATCCAAAGAAAACAGAACAGGCAGCACAAGAACATATTAAGACACATCCTGTGTGGCAAACATCAAAAGAACACAAACAGACATAGAAATACGGAGTAAGGGAAATAATAAAAGGACATTCTCAGTCAGCAGCGTTGTAGAAAAAAGTTACAAAATTGTTTCAAACGTCACATTCAAAAGTTTACATAATATATATATATATATAGAAAAATTGCATAAAACAAACAGCGCAAAAAATTTTCATTTCCCAAAACCCCATTTACGAAAACAAACACCTTAATAAAATATACTCATCTCATTTTTAAACCACTAAAATGTCCAAGTCAGCCTACAGTCGTAAGCTTTGCACGGCTCACTCGGTGATTCCAAAGTGTAAGTGAAAACTATATTTTATAAACTATGATCTTTTCCATCGCTATCCAATTAAGTGTAGAATGCTGCAAAATTAAATTCCGATATGTGATAAAATACATTATTGTATAATAAATTAAGAATTTAAAAAATGTTATTGGGACTATACAGATTTATGGGACGAGATTATTCTAGGCTAAACATGAACACTCAAGGGACACACAAGTAGAGAAGAAAATTTTACGTTCAGCTGATTCTGAATTTAAATGTCTTTGACCATTATTATGGCTAATTTTAACACTATTCACCCGAAAGCTTGAAATGCCATCTCAAAATTGTCTGAAAGAAACCACAAATTCAAGTATGTTCTAAAATGCACTCTTGCATTTTGAGTTTGCCCGACAGTCTTCAGCACACTAAATTTCTGCAGCCCTTCCTTCACGCAATTGATATTGCAGTATGCGGTTAATTATAAGCTTGTTCTAAATGATTACCCTAGTTTCACACCAAAAACTGAAAGAAATTAAGTTATGTATGGTATTTGGCACCATGATGCCCCCTACAAAACATTAAAAGGACCTTTCCTGTTCACAAAAATATAACATAAACTTTGAATGCAATTATAATTTCAAAAAAAACACTTATGCTTTCAAAAAAAAAAAAAAGAAAAAACATAAATTAAAATTATTGGTTACGGGCTCCCCAGAACACTGCATTGATCGAGATTCATCGACGCCTTTGATTTCCACCCTAATTACATATGAAAATGATCGCCAAATTTTCTGTCGATAGATATACTGCCTCATTGCTGAGCTACTATCAGTGTGGCTAAGGGTAAGGGGACACGATTCATTTTTCAGCACACACCCCCCCCTCCCCTAAAACTCTGAACCTCATTAGTTTCTAACATTAAGTGCATTAGTCTGGTTCTCTAGGACTTATGCCTATCGGCCATCACTTAGCTACGTTTCTTGTGACTGCCCCCTCTCGCAAAATCTTGGGTCCCCCATCCCCCTATTCAGGGGAAGTATTTCTGATAGAAACACTGCTCATGGATTGTTCGCTAAGACCGAATGATGTAATATGATTTTAATAATCTAATATGCAAAAAATTAAATAATGATAGTTTTTGTATTTTATCCCTAGGATATGTTATCAAATTCAGGTGGACAACAGCATAAGATAAGACATAGTAATCCACATTGTTCTAAGATAACTAAATAACAAATTGACCACAAAATGTTTTTCTTTAAAACTCAAGAAAACAACATGTACTTAATGGCTATACACAATATATACTAACAATATTTAAACGATGTGATATTTGAGATTATAACAATATAATGGACATGGTCATATTAAATATATTTAAAGTATTAATCGTTTTAAAGTAAAACGATCGAATTCGTTGTCTCACAACTCACTATGTACGTTTACAGCACTGATTGAACTCATCCAAAGATTTTAACATAAATAATGAATAACACTTTTTTTTTTAAACATGTTTTCCAAAAAACAAAAACAAAAATTACTAAATAGAATGAATCAGAGTTGTATCAAATGCAGTTCATTACTGTTGCATAATTTAATTTTATTGAATTTCTTTTCTTATATATTAAAAAAACAAAAGTAGAAAAGGATATGCAAACAAAAAATGTTTAAAAGGGAAATAATTATTATGCTTATATGTATTTGTATATAGAGAGTTTATATATCTTAGATTATGTGGGACATATTTTAATTTGTAAAAAAAATCGTCAATATAAAATATTTACAACAAACCGAAATTGTAATTTGTCTCACTTTCTTATGTTGTTTTAAGGAAACATTGAGATTATAAGTATACAATAAATTTAATTTTTAATTCAAAAGCTTACCCAATGGCTAATTGCACAGTCGGATTCATTGAACACGAGTTTGCGTTCTAATTCGATCCCGTCCAACAGGGATGCAGCATAAAAAAATGAATAATAAGTTCACCAAGCAAACATGCAAGATACTGTCCATGATAAGTGAGCATGTTACATAAAATATGTCATTCGCCGGCGTAAGAAAATGAAATCCTTCTATTAATTTTTCATTACTATTTTTTTTTTTTTTTTTTTAATATTTTTGTCATCAGTATAACTTGATTGCTTTTATTTATTGCCGATAATGCCCCCTCTCTCTCGTTTACATCTACTATTTACTATTTTAACCAAACTCCTCTTCTTTCTCTTCTTCTGTATCTTAAGGGCATATTTATAATGTTACACTTGTTTACCAAATTGAGACTAAATTATAAAAAACAATTCATCCTATTTATAGAACATTTATGAAGCTCTAGATGTTTATAATTGAAAACACTTTTTTGGATATAGTATATTTTAACATGATTTATTTTATAATGCAATTTTTAATTTTCTTTCATTGATTAATTTGCTCAACCTCAACGCTAGCCAGACTTCTGCTGGTTGAGCGGGGTGAAAACGAAAAAGGTTATTTTTGCATTTGATGTTTGTGCGGTGAAAACTAATAAGGTTCTCTTTACATTGGTTGTTTGTGTGGTTAGATATAATAAGGTTATCTTTTAATTGGATGTGTGTGTGGTTGAAGACTAATTAAAATAATCATCATTACTTAGGATAGTTGTATTCAAAGCTCCTGTCACACTCAATGTTTCGGTCTGAAATCGTTGTCTTTGGAAAGTGATATGTCAGACAATGACTATATTTATCATGTCATATCAATATAAAGCCTGGTTGCATATTGCCGTATTTGTCAGAGTGTGAGAAATCACTGCAATTTTACAGCTGAATTGAGGAGCATTACCGCTACCAGGTGATAGAGTCATACACGAGTAACCCTAGATAGACGCGGGTGATAAAATCATACGAGAGTTATCTCTAGCAACACACAGGTCATCAAACCATGCAAAGGTGTCCCTAGAGACGAGAAGGTGATAAACTTTTACAAGAATTATCCACATGTACCTTGAAATAAAAGTAGTTTCACAACAAAACATATGATTACCACGTAATGCCAACAAACCCTATGTTTACCACATTATGCCAAAAATTATATGTAAACCACGTTATGCCAACAAAATCTTTGTTTACTACGTCATGCCAACAATATCTTTATTTACCATGGTATGCCAACAGAGCCTATGTTTACAATGTTATGCACACAGAGCTATTGTGTACCATGTTATGCAAACAGAGCCTTTGTTTACCCTGTTTAGGCTACAAACCGATGTTTACCACGTTATGTCAAGATGAAACAATTGACACGTAAAACTTCTTCTGGAGATTTGGATTTTTAAAAGTAAAATACTTTGTAGAATCTTCAACATTCATTGAAAACATTCAAGAATTTAAGGAAAAAAAAACAACAAAAAGCCTTAAATAAAATATAATTACATAACATTTTAGGAAACTTATAATATTATAGAAATATAAGAACCTAAAAAATCGATATAATTTTAAAACTCTTTTTGTTTGTGTTTAAATCAATCGCTCTAGAATAAGATGTGTAAGTAAAGATTTTATTTTTTTAAATTGATATTTATGTAATTAGGATTTCAATATTAAGCCTTTCAAAACAAGTGCCAAAACTCTAAAGTGCCTAGAGGGGTCGGGCATTGTTGGATCCGAACTTGCTGTGACGGGCCTAGGTGGGTCTTGCCTAGGTGGGTCGGGCCTAGGTGGGTCGGGCATAAGTGTGTCGGGCCTAGGTGGGACGGGCCTAGGTGGGTCTGGCCTAGGTGGGTCTGGCCTAGGTGGGTCTGGCCTAGGTGGGTCTGGCCTAGGTGTGACCGGCCTAGGTGGGTCAGGCCTAGGTGGGACAGGACTAGGTGGAACGGACCTAGGTGGGTCACGCCTAGATGGATCGGAAAAAGGTGGGTTGGGACTAGGTGGGTCGGTCCTAGGTGGATCGGGCCTAGGTAGGTTGTGCATGGTTGAGTCGGACCTAGGTGGGTCAGGCCAAGGTGGGTCGGGCCTTGAGGTGGGGATAAATTATAATAAGGTTCATTTATGTTACCCTAAATAAATGTATAAGGGACTAGTCAAGTATAAAAAAAAAAAATAAAAATGTAACATTATAAGGTGTTTAAAAAAATGTAAGAGACATAGACCAGCGTATTGGAGAAATATTGTGAATTTGATGATTTTGTCAACCCAATTGCAAAAATGTTGATCTGGATATTTCCATTAAGTTTATATTTAAACTAAAAAGAGATATTAGGGAGAAAAAAAAACATAGAATCGCAACACTTAACGGGAAGTTTAAAAAAAAAAAATTCAAACCCAATCGAACACGGTCTAGTGGATAATGAAGTCATATAATCCTTGATACACACCACTAAACGTAATGCACATTCCTTCAAAGTCATTTGAACGTACGCCATGCTGATTAAGGCTTACTAAAAATGCTTACACAAATATTCATCTCAGATAAATGTTCTTCTAAATGACTTAAAATTAAACAATTCCATTTATTTTACTCTCTGCCTTCTATATTAAACAATTCCATTTATTTTACTCTCTGCCCTCTATATTAAATAATGCCATTTATTCTACTCTCTGCCCTCTACATTAAACGATGTTTAAATTGTAGTTTTGGAGATAATTTGATTATGACTAAACTTTCCAGGGATACTCCATAGGCCTGGAAGAATTAAGATGTTAAATTTTAGTGTGATCCATTGGTTGATTTTCTTGTAAGCAATTGACCCATTTACAACCAAACAAACATAATCACATTGATCTTCACGTAATAGATGAAGGAAATATGACATGGTGCCATTTCTATGACTAAATGGTGACTACCTTTCTTGCAATCAAATCTTTGGAACATACTTGATGACGTATTTCAAATATATGCATTCATTTGAGATTATTTTTTTACCTCCTCATTGACACACCGACGGTCAATAAACATTTCAAATCAGAGCAGCAATGTTCACCATTGACAAAACGCTGGACTATAAAAATATATTTATATTTTGCACACAAAGATCATAATTGAAACAACGCTGGTATATACATATTTAATATTAGACTGACACAGTTTATCATAGACACAACGCTTGTCTAAAAATCATTTCATATCAAAAAAGCACAGTCCGTAATTGACACAAAGCTTGTCTATAGACATTTCATATCAACCAAAACCGTTCATCATTGACACACCACGGTCTACAAAAACTTTGTATGAGACCAGCAGAGTCTATCACTTTTAAACATAGAAACGAAATAGACTGGGGTCGCTTGTGTTAACTTATTAACTGCCTATCTCTTTTTGACAAACATTTCAATATTTTCTAAAACTACATCAATTATTGAAAGCCCACTACATCCATTACATACAACCCATTACATCAAATATTGACAGCCAGCTACTTCATTATTGACAGCATCAACATCCGTTTTGACAACCCTTACATAAATTATTGACAAAACATTACATCCATTATTTACCAAACCCTACATACATTAATGACAAAACCTTACATACACTATTGACAGCCCCTAAATAAATTATTGATAGCATTTAAATACATTATTGATAGCCCCTATCCCAATAACTGACATACTCATTCTTCTATTTGTGACAGCCCCTTACATCCCTTTTGCTAACTCCCTAATTCTATTTTTGACAGCCCCTAAATCCATTATTGACCGCAAAAACATGCATTATTGAAAATCCCGTATATATATCGTTGACAAATCCCTGTATTCATTATTAAAGCTCATTCATGCCTCATTGATAGTCCACTATATCCACATTGACACCCATCACATTCATTATTAGAGCCCCTGCATCCACTAATTACTGATTCTGATATCAATTTTTGACAATCCCTTACATCCATTATAAAATCCACTTTTGACAGTTCCCTACATCCATTATTGACATTTACCTAACCATTTTTGACAACCCCATGCATCTATTATTGACAGCTCTTTTCATCCATTATTGCCATTCACTTTCATACGTCGTTGACAGGAATCATCAAAACCTTAAACTCATTCACATTATGTCATTAAAATTAATTCAATCACTTTATCCATTATCCACGTCCCTTCTTTTCCTCACTTCACGCCAAAATCACTATACTTAAACCATTTCATTCCTTTATTACACAATGATTTTAAATGGTATTTGGAAAGAGCCTGATAGGCAATACGTCATTAACCTTTGCTTGATTGTCTCTCTGGGCAACTACCAGGTGTCTGAAATCATTTGTAGACACTTTACCCCTTCATGTCAAATGAGACACTTACCACTTTATGTCATCCGAGAGACTGACCACTTCATGTCGCCTGAGACACTGACGACTTCATGTCAACCGAGTCACTCGACACTTCATGTCATCTGAGAGACTGACCACTTCATGTCACCTGAGACACTGACCACTTCATGTCAACTGAGTCACTCGCCACTTCATGTCATCTGAGACACTGACCACTTTATGTCACCTGAGATACTTTCCATTTCATGTCACCTAAGACACCGGTTACTTCATGTCAACTGAAACACTGACAACTTCATGTCAACTGAGACACTTATCATTTCATATCACCTGAGACACTGAAACCTTTATATGATCTGAAACTATGACAACTTCATGTCAACCAGGTGTCTGAAATCATTTTTAGACACTTTAACAATTCATGTCAACTGAGACACTGGCCACTTTATGTCATCTGAGACACTGACTTCATGTCACCTGAGATACTTTCCATTTCATGTCACCTTAGACACTGACCACTTCATGTCAACTGAAACACTGACAACTTCATGTCAACTAAGACACTTATCCACTTTATGTCATCTGAGACACTGACTTCATGTCACCTGAGATACTTTCCATTTCATGTCACCTTAGACACTGACCACTTCATGTCAACTGAAACACTGACAACTTCATGTCAACTAAGACACTTATCATTTAATATCACCTGAGACACTGACCCATTTATATCATCTGAAACTATGACAACTTCATGTCAACTGAGACACTGATCACTTCATGTCAACTGAGACACTGACCACTTCATGTCAACTGAGACACTGACCACTTCATGTCAACTGAGACACTGACCACTTCATGTCAACTGAGACACTGACCACTTCATGTCAACTGAAACACTGACAACTTCATGTCAACTAAGACACTTATCATTTAATATCACCTGAGACACTGACCCATTTATATCATCTGAAACTATGACAACTTCATGTCAACTGAGACACTGATCACTTCATGTCAACTGAGACACTGACCACTTCATGTCAACTGAGACACTGACCACTTCATGTCAACTGAGACACTGACCACTTCATGTCAACTGAGACACTGACCACTTCATGTCAACTGAGACACTNAAATAAAATGTTTTGTGTTTTTGTCATTGATTCAAATTATTTGTCTTATATATTAATGTAGATGTAATTTTTAAACATATTTTGTAATTACAATTAATATTCCTGTGTCTCAATATGTTCTGATGATGTATGCCATTTGCCTCGTCACTTAACATGTTAGCATTCTTTCTGCAATTTTCATCATGTCTCAATAATTTCTATTGATGTCTGCCATTTGCCTCGTCACTCAACATGTAAGCATGCATTCTACCATTTTCTTAATGTCTCAATATGTTCTTATGATTACTGTCATTTGCCTCGTCGCTCAACATGTTAGCATGCTTTCTGCCTTTTGCCTCATGTCTCAAAATGTTCTCATGGTGTCTGCTATTTGGCTCATGTCTCAAAATGTTATCATGGTGTCTGCAATTTGGCTCATGTCTCAACATGTTCTCATGATGTCTGCAACTTGGCTCATGTTTTTATATCTTTTCATGCTGTCTGCCATTTGGCTCATGTCTCAATATGCTCTTATGCTGTCTGCAAGTTGGCTCATGTTTTAATATGTTCTCATGATGACTGCAAATAGGCTCTTGTCTCAATATGTCTTATCTTGCCTGCTACGTTGCTCACGTATCAACAAGTTCTTGTGTCGTCTTCCCACTGGCTCATGTCTGAACACGTTCTCATGCTTTTTTTCACTTGGCTCATGTCTCAACATGTAGTCATCATGTTGCAAATTGGCTCATGTCTCTAAATGTTCTTATAATATCTGCAATTTATTGTATGTCATTTTTTTTTTATTCAGTCTGCAACTTATTTTATGTATCTATATATTCTAATTTTGTCTGCTACTTGACGTATGTCTGTGCATTTAATCATGCTGTCTGTCACTAGGCTCGTGCATCATCGTGTTTTCATGATGTTTGCCACTTGGTTCACGTCTCAACATGTTCTCGTGCTGTCTGTCACTCGGCTCATGCCTCAAGATCATATCATGCTGTCGCCAAGGTTAATGTGTCACATGTTCTTATGCAGTATGCCACATTTCTCAGTCCTCTA
>CAXITT010001348.1:56127-81127 GCA_964033795.1 Lymnaea stagnalis | reverse complement strand
ATACAAGTTAAAAATGATTTCTATCCAATGTTTGTAACTATGTTTTAATGAGATGAACAAGGAACATCATTTATTTTATGACTAACATTTATAACAATATATTGCCTTATTTATATTCAATCAATCGATATACCATTATGTTAATTTTATTGATCACATTATGTCTCTCTCAATGGGTCTTCTTTTGGAAAAAGGCAATGTGTGTTTTTTTGGATAAGACAATGAACTTTGTTATAGATATGAAACTCGATCTCATTATGAATCAGAATATAGGGAATATTAAAACGTTGCGTTTTTTATTTAGGAAAAGAGTTTAGTAAATGCGAGGAAAAATTCTTCTAACATAAGTCTCCACCCAAAAGACTCTTCTCACAAATCGGTGATATTGGAAAAAACAATATACTTGTATAGCGTGACACATAACAAGGCATTGCACTAATATAACGTGACACTTGAACAACAAAATGCATTAATATAATGTGAGACTTGAACAACGCATTGTTTAATATAACGTGACAATTAAACTAGTCATTGTATTCATACAACGTGACACTTGAACAACACTCTGTATTAATATACAATAACACTTGAAAAGAAAAACTTTATTAATATAACATGACACTTGACCTATACACTGTTTTAATATTCCTTAGATCTTGAACAACACACTGTATTAGTTTAACTTAGCACTTGAACAACACACAGTATTAATATGACATAACACATGAACAGCTCACTGACTGTTCAGTTCTCAACAACGTAATCATTAGACAAACATCAAGGTTTCGTTTAATTAACATAATAAAATACAATTTTTATGTATTTATTTTTAAAAATGTCTCCTTTTAAACAATGAATACAATTCACATTTAAATTGTTTTGCATCCATTGATCACCTAAATCTCAAACATTCTTTTAATGCATTAACTGATTGACCTAAATTTAAGTTTTCCCAAGTAGTTCATATTGACTAGTACGCAAACTTCTACACGCTGTATGAACATTCGTTTGATGCATCCACTGATTTATCTAAACTAAGATGTCTTACATATTGATTAGTAATAATAATAATAATAATGAATTGTATTTGGAAATCACGCTTTATCCCGCATACAAGCATAACCATTTAAAGTCGTTCATCCCTTGCAACCATACACAATACAAGCCAATGCATCTAGAAGATGATAGCAAGCTGGAAAATATTTTAGATAAAATCACCCGAACAGGTGTTTGCGAAATAGATGTGTTTTCAAATATGTATTGATAGGTGGAAGATTGAAATACGAACAAGAACAGTAAGACAAGATTTTTTCGGCCGAGAGACTTCCCCAACAGACGGGACAGATAAAAATAGGACAAAAAATAGAGACAAGTTAATAACTTAAGTGTTATTTGTGGAAGTTAGATTTCCCAAAAACAGGATTACAGAAAGTGAACAAATTCATGAAATGTTATTGTTAAAATGAAATCATTTATAAGATCATGTTAATTTTGCTACTCTCTGCCAGTGTTTCTATTAGGGATCTCTTCAAGAAGGAGGTGACTGTCCCACAAAGCAAGTAACATTCCCTACAGGAACATGAGTGCAATGAAACAAAAATATATTTGATTTTTAAAAAAAACGATTAAATTGTCATAAAATAAACAAGTAAATGGTGCATTGAGCTATATTAGATTGTGCCTATATTTAAATCTAATCTTGTTAGAGGTAGCGATCGACCGAAAGTGATTTGCTCATTTCAGCCGAAACCGAAAGTAGGGCGAAAGTTAAAAATGACTTTCATCCGAACTTGAAGCCGCATCCAAAAGCTGACAGAGACTTTCAAACGAAATCGAAGCTGAAACGATAAGATATCACCACAATATTATCGTCATACTATTTCTTTTTTCATAAAATGAATGCAAGATTGCCCCGTATAAATATTTAACCTAGTACCAACCCATTAGTCTTTCCGCGATGGTGAAGTCATTATTTCGTTCAGTCTCACTTTCGTCTGAAACCGAAAATCAACCAAAAATTAACTATTCTGTTTCAGCCAAAAGTGATCAAATGGCCACTTTCGACGCCGATGCCGAAGACCAAGCCAAGATTCTAATTAGAGGCTTACATAATTTGATTATAAATATCTTGATGTTCTGAAAATTGTAACGGTATTTGTATTTATTTCATATTTTAACAACTTCACAAGTTTGAAAACTTTAATAACATCGTATAAAACGACGAGGTATCCAACATGTGCAATTTGTTTTCAATTTCTACTTCACAATAAGAGCATGAGTTTTAAAGTAGGGATATGCGTCAATTATAAAGTATATGATGACGTTTAGCTGTTAAAAATAAACATTAACATACTTTTAAATGTATTTGATATTAATTTGGTTGAGCTAGATGGAAAAAAATGTTTTAACAACTTTTTGTTGTTATTTTTAAAAAAATAGAATTTAATAGGAGCATACAATTATTACAAGTTTTATAGTATATTGTTAAGTTAAATGCTTTTTAAGTTAATGTTGTTTTATATAAACGACAAAATATGCTAAATTTTAAACATTTTTTCCAAAATAATAGATTTTGTTTTTTTAAATACTTAGCCATATATATTAAATACGTATTCCGCCAATAACATATAAGACACAATAAAGTCATACTGGGGCCTTGCTGGTCATAATGGGACGCGCCGTAACGGATATTTGTTCACTCGCTTGGTTTCCGAAATTTCTATTTTTCATATAAAAGTTATTTCCCCTGGCCCAAATTTCTCTTCGCGGCTCCATTGTTATCAATATCAAGGTCTTTAAAAACAAATAACGAAAACACAAAGCCAAATGAGTCATTCTAATCTGGACACAAACAAAACACAAGCACAAAAATAAGGCAAACAAACTATTCTACGGAAACGCGCGGGGCCTTGGTCAGTCACCCACTTTGCCATCCCCTAGAGATCCCCTGGTGGGAGCGTAACTCACGCTTTTCTTCTGGACCTTGGTCAATTATAGCATTTCCGCTAGGCATTTTGTTGTGAGAGTTCATGAATATGTAATTAATTCAAACAAGTTTGATTTAAAACAACTGTTAGAACGTTGTTAACTATTCTATATTATAAAAGTGACGTCATGGGATAAAGCTTTCAAGTAGATTTGTCAGACACGAACAATTTGTGTCAATAAAACTTTATTTGGTAAGCTTCCAATTATGGTTACAAAAAAAAAAAAAAACACAAGTAAATTGTTTTCCTTATTCAAAAAAAAAAAAAAAAAAAAAACACAAGAAAATTGTTTTCCTTATTAAAAAAAAACAAAAAAAACAAAAAACCTAGTTGTGCCTGTTAATAAAACGTTTACCACACTTTTAAAAAAAAAAGAGAACAAGAGATGGTACGACTGTCACAAAATAAGAGTTTCTTAAAAAAAAATCAACTCTAGTGACATTTTTGCAGGGATCAGCCATCTAGGGCATTGGCATTTTGTAGGATCTGGATGGGAACATGCACATTAACAATTGTTTCAAATGACTTAAAGCTTTAACTAAACAAATATCATCACCTTTAGTTTCCTGGCTGGCATCTTTCAATAGAACGGTGTGTTCGAAGCAGTGGTTAGGATTAGGTGAGACTTGTTAAGATTTAGTGAGACTGGTTTGGGTTTGGTGAGGTTGGTTAGGATTAGGTAAGTCTTGTTAAGGTTTAGTGAGGCTGGTTTGGGTTTGGTGAGATGGGTTAGGATTAGGTGAGACTTGTTAAGGTTTAGTGAGGCTTGTTTGGGTTTGGTGAGATGGGTTAGGATTAGGTGAGACTTGTTAAGGTTTAGTGAGGCTGGTTTGGGTTTGGTGAGGTTGGTTAGGATTAGGTGAGACTTGTTAAGGTTTAGTGAGGCTGGTTTGGGTTTGGTGAGGTTGGTTAGGATTTGGTGAGACTTGTTAAGGCTTAGTGAGGCTTGTTTGGGTTTGGTGAGATGGGTTAGGATTAGGTGAGACTTGTTAAGGTTTAGTGAGGCTGGTTTGGGTTTGGTGAGGTTGGATAGGATTTGGTGAGGCTTGTTAAGGTTTAGTGAGGCTGGTTTGGGTTTGGTGAGGTTGGTTAGGATTTGGTGAGACTTGTTAAGGTTTAGTTAGAATTGTTTGGGTTTAGGGAGGTTAGATGTGATTAGGTGAGACTTGTTAAGGTTTAGTGAGTCTGGTTTAGGTTTGGTGAGGTTTGTTAGGATTAGGAAAAATCCCTTCTCCTTACATAGGTTGGCTGAAGTAGGGCCATTTGAGAGTGAGCGGGCCTGGAAATAGCCTTTCTCCTTTTGCTGACATCCGTCCGTCACAATGTGACGATGGAGTGGGCTTCGGGGGACGAAATCCACATGGCCTGGGATTATACTTAAAGGATTATAAGCTGGTTCCCAACGCCGCTGGGTAACCCAAGGGAACATCATTGGATGATACAGCTTGGCACCAGTGACGTCGCTGGAGTTGTCGGAATGTTTCATTGTATCAATGTTATCCGCCTTTCGGGACTCCATCTATGGATTTGATTTCAGAGTTTCCTTCTGTCAGATGAGTTGCCATACAAGGTTAACGGGTCCCATCTACCCGGGTGCTGGTGGGTTCTTGCTGGAATTGAACTCAAGAACACCAACTTCAGATTTGCTCAGTTTAGACCAATCGGCCACCCAGCACCCGGAGTTTAAGTTGTTGGGCCAGTTGAGAGAGACCAGGCCCACAAAAATCCCTTCTCCTTCTCCAGAGTGGTTGTAGTTGGGCCATATGGGATTGACCAATCCTTGGAAAAGGCCTTCTCATTTCACAGAGTGGAACTATTTGGGCCATTTGAGAATGAGCAGACCTGGAAAAATCCCTTCTCCTTCTCCAGGGTTGCCGTAGTTGGGCCATTTGAGAGTGAGCAGGCCTGGAAAACGTCCTTCTTCTTACACAAGCTGGCTGTAATTGTGCCTGATAGAATGATACACTTGTGGTTACAGATATTTTAAGAAAAAATCTTTTATCAAAACTAAA
The DNA here is from genome assembly GCA_964033795.1 of Lymnaea stagnalis. Lineage (NCBI taxonomy): Eukaryota > Metazoa > Mollusca > Gastropoda > Lymnaeidae > Lymnaea > Lymnaea stagnalis. The sequence goes on along the minus strand of CAXITT010001348.1, from coordinate 76,128 downwards.
AATATAATAAATTTTTAAATTTTTGTTTTTAAGTTATCTTTGAATTTACTTAAACTATCCTACCCTTGCATTTAATTCATTTGAACTATTGCTATATTCAACTAAATTTAGTTTAACTACGTCTACCTTGCTTTTTAATCAATTGAACTATTCCTCCGTGGCATTGACTTTATTTGAACTGATCCTAATTTAAATCGCAAAAACATTTTTAAAAATCTACCTTGCAGGCAAGTTTCATTACAATGTTCAGTTTTTGTTAAGATTTGACAGGAGTATGTGTAACGAACCTCAGTGTTTAAACACACCTGTTGGCATGTTTGTGTTCGCGCTGCACAATCATCAAAACTGATCAATACTGATAAGTTGTTTAGAAATTACAAGACTATATAAATTAATCTAACATCTAAACATGACATTTAAAGAAGAAATCCTGAAATTAAATTTGTCTATTTGGATTTAAAAACCTTGTTTTTTTTCTCAAAGAATATATGACAATTACAAAATGCAAAATTAGCAGTGATAACACTTTAAAAATAGTTTTTATAGGAATGGGACCATTTTCAGCTCTTCCATTTGTACCCACCTCTGCAACTTGATGTGTTGGTTTGGTCAAGTCTGAATCCTTCTCTACATGTGCATGAAAACTATCTCTAAGCGTTTTGACAAATGACATGTTTAGGACACAATGTGTTTGTTCCATTTATAATGCACTTATTGTACATATCGAATAAACAATTTGTTATCTATTTATTTAATTTCAAAAGTATTATGTATATCCTTATTTTATTTATACCAGACTATTCTCGTGCTAGGCATCAAATAAACATATGTTTTATGAGTATGGAATATTTTTGATTTGAGATGTTGATGTTCAACAATGCTATGAAATAACTGTAAAAAAGTCTTAAAAGGAAACAATCACACATGGCAAGCCTACTGAACTGTTGCGTTATTCAGCTGCTGTCTTATCTTTGCATAGTTGACCAATCAAGGCAAGGGATGTCCAGACATGCATTATAATCAGAGTCAAAGTTTTCACCTTTAAAAGAAAGGACAACCTGTTTCAAAAATAAGAAATAAACAACGGAATAGAAATGCATTATACTAATTTTAAAAATTCTACTACATGAACTTTGACTATACTGACTTTGAGTAATAAGGGTTTGGAAATAAATCTGTAAACCTTTTAGAAACCATAAAGCAAAATTCTAACAAAGTTTTAGTGAAGTTTGTAAAGAGTACCCCTATTTCAATATGTTATAGTTTTTGTCAAGGGAGATTTTATGAATTTTTTATTTCTTAAAAGTGATATTATTTGTATGCTATAGTCAGGGGTACTAACATTTTTTACTGTTTGTGTGAGAGTGGACACAATCTTCAATGAATTGTGACATGCCAAAGTGACGATTGAGTGGATTAATTGATTGGACAGCTTTGATTTAATGTAAAGAATAATAACAATTTGACATTACAATACTAGATTTTTGTGTGTTTTTTTTTTAAATTTAACAATTAAACTTAAACTTCTCTCTGCAGGAGCAAGAATATTATTATCTGAACCTCACTGTCTCATTAGATTAGTTAAATTTTTTTTTTTTTTTTTTAAATTTATTTTATTGACAACCTTTGAAACAACTAGTGCAACATGGTCACTATGACTAACAGTACTAAGACTTAAGCTTGAAATGTGGTTGTTATGAAATGACTGGTGAGAGAAGACCCCTCCCCACACCCCTTTCCCCCACTTTAAATACCAAAACCGAAACACAGAAATTATATGGGAATATTTTAATTACCGATTGGAACAAGATTTCGTGTGAATAATTAACGTAGATTAAAATAAAAGTTACATTTTATGTTTTTAAAAGTTAAATTTTATAATTTGAAAATTCTTACTAAGAGTGTGGAAATTTATGAATGTTAGAAATATTAATGAAAACAGAGAAATTTATTTTCTTGTATTTTAAAATGATGCGTGTCTAGAAAGGAGTGCTTAAACGTTACGTCACTTGTCGTCTTCTTTGATGTGCTCTCTGGGTGTCTCGCAGTAAGTTCGAAATTCGTTAATTTTTCGTCTACAATTTGGCATTTTTACAGATAAATTTGGGGTTAGAGTTAGGGATTAAAACCCAACTTACAGTTTCATGAAATACACTTTTACACACAGATTCCAAGAAAAATAATATGCACAAATGAATAGAGAACAACATCCAGCATTAGGCTAAAATGTTGAAAATATAGTTGCGCAATTAAAATACGATAATTAGCCATCAAATGATAATTTAAAAATATAACTTTTCAACCAATTAAAATTTTAATACAAAACATATCTTTGAGCACTTCCTCCAACAATTAAATAAACAAAGGGTAATGACTCCTGCACACATATTGAATAAACACGCAAATGACGTCTTGGGCACGGATCTCAACAACAGCAGAAATTTGATATAAGTGTTTTTGTTATCCAATGTCTATGCTCTAATAGCTGTAGTGTGGCTATAGTGGGTAAGCCCTATAGTTTAAAAATGTTTTGCATTGTTTACCATAGTGTCCACAGTCACCTCTCTTACTATTAAAATTATAATTCCGCATCACATTTACCGAACCATCACTGTTACAGAAATCAGATTCAAAAAATGATTCATGGTTATCGTCCGATGTGTCGGAATAAATAATTTGCAGTAAAGTTCTTGTGTATGCTTATTTTACAAACGATTCAAATAAAATATTAAAAACATGTAGGAAAAACACTTGTTATCAAACAATTTTTCAATCAAGAAGGAAGTATCCTTTGTTTGACAACATAACAAGTCAGAAAGCCTTAAGCAACGAACACAACTACAGAAGTTACATTAACATTATAAATAAAAAGCATTTTATAAAAAGAAATGTATTGAAATATTAAGGGAAAAAAAACATTTGTAGATAGGTCTGAGCAGTTTTATTAGTTTTAAAAACTGATAATTTTAATCAAGCGAATATTAATTGCCTAATTTGGTAAAGAAAACATCAAATGTTTACAAATAATTCCTTCAAATCGGGTACAAATAATGTAACATTTCCCAATATTCATTTGATGAAATATTTATTTGAAATGTCAAACTGCTATAACGTTCTTCAAATAAATTACACATTGCCATTTCCATAAACTTTGACACAATTTTTAAGCAAATCTAGAAGAATGTTTCCTAAAACTAGTACAACAAATAGAAATAACCTGATATTAATCACAACTTGTCAGTCTTGAAGTCTTAAGCAAAAATCATGAGTTTAATGAAAATACACAATGAACATACTTAACAATATTTAAAAGACCTGACCGACAGAGTTAAAACAAATCTAAAGGTTCATTTAAATTTAATGTTAAGTATTAAAATGTATTAAACTGAAACAATCAATTTCAATAATTCAAAACTCACTGTGTAAGTTTACAGAACTAATTAAACTATACCAAAAAACCCAAAAAACAATCGAACTCCATGTCTCGAAACTCACTAAGTAAGTTTACAGCACTATTTGAACTAATCAATATAAATATTGAATAACAACATTTTTTTTTTGCTTTACCAAAAAAAAAATACTATATAGAATAAATCAGAGTTCTCACAACTGCAGTGCATTACTGTTGCATAATTCAATTTTATTGAAATATTCTTTTTTTTCTTACATATTAAAAAAAAGACAAAACGATATGCAAACAATTGTTGTTAAAGGGAGATAATTATATATTTTTTAATATATTTATATATAGAGTGAGATAAGTCTTAGATTTTTTGGGACACATTTTTAATTTGTAAAATAGTCTTCAAAATAAAATAATTCCAATAAAAAAATTTAAAACTGTTTTCAAACGGATTTGTATCATTTTCCTACTTTCTTATGTAGTTTTTAGGAAACAATGAGATAACGTTTATAAAATAAATTTAATTTTAATTCAAAAGCTTGACCAAACGGTACCACTGCTCCTATAGAAGTACACCAGTTTCCTTTCACATTCCATCCCTTCCAATAGGGATACAACACATAAAATGAATGATAAGTTTACCAATCCCAAGCAGTGAAGCAAACATTCAAAATAGTGTCCATGAAACATAAATTATTTCCTTCGCCGGCGTAAGAAAACCTAAGCCTTATATTAATTGTTCGTGATCATTTTTATTTGAAATAACTTTTTTTTCTTAGGAGTATAACGCGGCTGCTTTTATTTAAAGCCGATAATGCCCCCCCAACCCCCTCTTTCTCGTTTACATCTACGATTTACTATTTAAACAAAACTCTTCTTCTTTCTCTTCTTTGATATTTTAAGGACCTATTTAATTGTGACACTTGTTGCCCGATTTGAGATTAATTTATCTAAACAATGCATCCTATCTAAGAACAATCATGAAGCTATTCGATGTTTGTTATTGAACACACTTTTTTAGATATATTAAATTTTAATATGTTTTAATTTAAAATTCAATTTTGAATTTTGTTTGATAGATTAATTTGCGCAAACTCAACACTAGCCAGACATCTTTGGGCCGACTGGGCGAGCTTCAGGACGCTCTCAATGAGTTCTTTATAACGAAAAGTACGTAGACCAGGGCGAGACTTGACATTTGCACCGATGCTCCCATTTAACGGCACTCCTGTGAGCGAATTTTTGGAGGTCACTAAATTCAATGTGAAGAAAATCCTGTCTGACTCCCAGAAAAAATTTATTTTTGCTTTACCTTCTTCCTGCAAGGCTGTTGTACGAATGTTTAAATGAATATAGTCCCTATCATAACTAATATCATAAATCAGTTTCTAAAATCTGGTATTGTTCCATCCTCTTTTAAAGAGGCGGTTGTAGCTCCACTGCTAAAGAAGGTGAATCTCGACCTGAATGTGTTGGGAAATTATCGCCCCTTCTCTAATCTAACATTTATATCCAAGATTTTGGAGAAAGTCAGTGTCCGCCAGCTCCCGAATGACCTCATTGGGTGTGACTTGCTTGAACCTTTTCAGTCAGTGCATCACTCTAACGAGACAGGCTGTGCGTCGTAAATGACCTTCTGCACTCTTGTGGTGAAGGAAAGATATCGCTTTTGTTGGTCGTTACTTGATCTGTCGGCTGTGTTCGATACGCTTGACCACGGCATACTTATACAACTTCAGGAAAATACTTCGGTTTCACCAATATCGTCCTGAAATGGTTCAGCTCGTACATAACAAATCGGGTCCAATTATCGCAAAATGCTTGACCACAAAGCAATCTATCATCGATAATTTCGTAGTACCCCAGGGCTCGGTCCTAGGCCCGGTGCTTTTTAATATGTACGTTCAGCCCCTGGGTGCCATGATCAAGCAGTTTGATATGCAATATCAAATGTATGCGGATGATACCCAACTCCAGAAACCTGTGATCTCCTCTCATTTCCTTAACTCAGCTTTAGAATGACACAGAAGACAGTGGAGTCAGTTAAGCACAAGATGGCTATAAACAAGCTTAAATTGAACTATGAAAAGACCGAGTTGATCCCCATTGCTACCCCTAAACAGTTAAAATATATAAATAACACACAGACCCTTACTCTCTCATTTATACAGATTGAGTTTGCTAAAAAAAGGGTGAAACCTGGGTTTCTACTTAGACAGAACACTATCTATGGAAAACCATATTAACATGGTTTTTAATGCGAATTTTCTAGAGCTGCGAAGAATTAGTCATATAAGACCTTTCTTAACGTTAGATGCATCAAATAGGGTTATGTCTGCATTCTTGCTATTACGCATGGACTACTGCAATGTTCTTATGGTGTGACTTCCAGCAATGCTCCTAGATACAATTCAAATATCAGAGAATAATGTGGCTCGCATTGTTCTTTGAAAAAGCAAATTTGATCATGCTAAAACACTTCTGAGAGAGGTGCATTGGCTGCCGTCAGTCCTCGAATACAGTATAAAATAGCAATGATGTCCTACCGCTGCTTGCATGACGTGGCATCGTCCTATCTGACAGTGCTGCTGACGCCATTTGTATCAATTTGATAATTCGCTCATCTGATGGGGGTAAACTCTCAATACCACGTGTTCAACTTGAGACTCTACGAGGGGCGCACTTTCGCATTTGCTGTCCCAACAATTTGGAACACCCTGCCTGTCACTCTCAGAAGTAGCCAGTCACTTGAGTCTTTTAAAACTGATATAAAGACATAACAATCTCACAAACACCTGTTGGGGCGATGTTGTCTAACTCGATATTGTCTCGTAGATGTGTATTGGCCTGTGTTGTTTATGGTTGCAAGATATAAAAGACATAGAATGAGTATTTTCGTTTATAGTTTGTGTAATGTTGCATTTCGTATTTCAATGAGGTCTATTATTGCTTGTTTCATTTGTCTTTTAATATACTAGACTATGTACCGCGCTTTTTACAATAAAAATTATTATTATTATAATTCTTAAGATGAACAATGTTCTCTTTTCTTTGGATGTTTGTGTGGTGAAGACAAATGAGATTATTTTTACAATTAATATCGCCTGGTTGCCTATTGCTGTTTTTTCCAGAGTGTAAGAAAACACCCCAAGTTTACAGCCGAATTAAGGATCATTTTCCGAGCAGGTCATACAATCATACGAGATGCATCCCTAGACACAAGCAGGTCATACAATCATACGAGATGTATCCCTAGATACAAGCAGGTCATACAATCATACGAGATGTATCCCTAGACACAAGCAGGTCATACAATCATACGAGATGTATCCCTAGACACAAGCAGGTCATACAATCATACGAGATGTATCCCTAGACACAAGCAGGTCATACAATCATACGAGATGTATCCCTAGACACAAGCAGGTCATACAATCATACGAGATGTATCCCTAGACACAAGCAGGTCATACAATCATACGAGATGTATCCCTAAACACAAGCAGGTAATACAATCATACGTAATGTATCCCTAGAAACAAGCAGGTGATACAATCATACAAGATGTATCCCTAGAACAAGCAGGTCATACATTCATATTAGAGTTATCTCTAGACACACGCAAATAATAAAATCAAACACGGGCTATCCTTAGAGACGAGAAGGTTATAAACGTATAAAAGTGTTATCCACATATACCTACCAATAAATGTCATCTCACAACATAACCTATGTTTACCACGTTATGACAACAAATCCAATGCTTACCACGTTATGCCAACAAAACATATAATTACCACGTTTTTCCAAGATGAAACAATTTACATAGACGCTTGAAGTACAGTGTAAGACTCCTGGTAGAGATTTGGAATTTTAAAATAAAATACGGTGTAGAATCTTGTACAAACATTTGAAACAGCACATCCTTGGAGCACATACATTAAGTACGAAAAATCATAAATAATTAATTTAATATGTTTAAAATAATACATTTAAGATGAATGAAATAATACGTTTCAGGTGTATGAAATAATTTATTTAAGGTGTATGAAATAATACATTTAATAGTATAACATAATTCAATTAATATTTATGAAATCATACATAATACATTTTTGGAATAATAAGCTTACAACTTCATTAGTCACAACTTTAGTCACAGTTAGTAGTAATAGTGGCTTATTCAGTGTATTGTATAGAATCGTTTTTTCCCCATGCTAAAACAGCAAGGACACAAGTGGTATAAAGGTACTCAGCCGTCATCATCATAACTGCTTACAAATCACACATATAGTTACCACTTTTTTCCAAGATGAAACAATTTACATAGACGCTTGAAGTACAGCGTAAGACTTCTGGTAGTGATTTGGAATTTTAAAATAAAAATACGGTGTAGAATCTTCTACAATCATTTGAAACTTTTAAGAATTTTCAAAAATAATTTTAATTAACATTCAAAAACATTTAAGGAAAATCATAGAATTATAGACACAGAAGATATTAAGAAATGTCGCTTTGATGTAATCATGATTTCAATAAAACAACTTTCAAAACAAGTTGCCAAACTCTAGACGTTTTTCATTAAAGCAATGTCGGTGCGGGCCTGGGTGGGTCGGGATTATTTATGGTGCGGGCCCAGCTCTTTGATGTAATCATGATTTCAATAAAACAACTTTCAAAACAAGTTGCCAAACTCTAGACGTTTTTCATTAAAGCAATGTCGGTGCGGGCCTGGGTGGGTCGGGATTATTTATGGTGCGGGCCCAGCAAGGGGCTGACCCAAATAGGGGTGGTTCTAGGGAGGGATTCTTTATAAAAAGGTGTTTTTTTTATTTTTTTTAAATTGTCCCAAGATTTAGACTCAATATAATTATTTAGGTAAATAATAAAGTTTAAAAAAAAAATTAAAAATTAAAAGTTTTCAATTTAAAGGGATTGAAAATGTAAGTGATAAAGATTAGCTTATTTGAGAAGCCCTCTAGTTTATAAATATATAATGTCCTGTGTATTTTTAAAATTAATATGCCTAGATATGTCCATTAATTGTATAATTTTTTTACTAAAAGTGGTATACACAAAAATAAACAATACAGACTCACATCATTTGATGAGAAATTTAAAACTGGAATTCAAACCCCATCTTGCATGTTGTTGTGAATATTGAAGTGATATAACCCTTGATACACACCTTTGAACGTAATGCACCTTTCTTCAAAGTAGTTTGAAAGTGTACTCTACCACACTCATGAAGGGATAAAGTAACAACCGCGATCAACAAAACAATTGACATTCTGACAACTTCCTTAAACCCTCCTAACTTCACTCAAACATTTGATGGAAATATTGTTTACTTTAAAAGAGATAGTATTGGATTTTGTATGTGTTAAAAAATGATCTTTTACATTAAGCCATGAGGTAAAACGATTGAAACAATGAAGAAAAAAGAACAATATGGGCAATTGAGATTTTATTCATGTTATTTAGGTTACAAAATTAATAACAGCTATAAATACATATTCATGTTTAAAATCATAATAATATTCACGGAAGAAAAAAACTCAATTAAATGTCACAATAAAATTGTGTCACATTTATGTCTCTTTTTCCTAGCTTTTGAATTGAATTTTGAAAATAATTTTTGTAATTATGTATATTTTTATTTTACTTAGTTTACATGTTTTTAATTTTTTTAATAATTGTAAAGCCCTTAGAGGTAAGCGCTATTTAAAAANCTCCTAACTTCACTCAAACATTTGATGGAAATATTGTTTACTTTAAAAGAGATAGTATTGGATTTTGTATGTGTTAAAAAATGATCTTTTACATTAAGCCATGAGGTAAAACGATTGAAACAATGAAGAAAAAAGAACAATATGGGCAATTGAGATTTTATTCATGTTATTTAGGTTACAAAATTAATAACAGCTATAAATACATATTCATGTTTAAAATCATAATAATATTCACGGAAGAAAAAAACTCAATTAAATGTCACAATAAAATTGTGTCACATTTATGTCTCTTTTTCCTAGCTTTTGAATTGAATTTTGAAAATAATTTTTGTAATTATGTATATTTTTATTTTACTTAGTTTACATGTTTTTAATTTTTTTAATAATTGTAAAGCCCTTAGAGGTAAGCGCTATTTAAAAAAAATGCCTTAATAAATAAATAAATAAATATTAAGTCTCACCAGCAAAATTGGGACCCAGGCTTGCTTCACATATCTAATCGCGTAGTGTATGATAATTGAGTTAAACTTGAAAGGCCTCCAGATACATTGAAAACGATTTTTCATCACACATAAATATATATATATATATATATATATATATATAAATGACAAATGTATAATATCTAAGCAAGACGCAATTTGGAAAAACTAATTTTGATGATGATGTGCTCCCTAAATTTCAAGTTAGTTTCTATGTTTGGCTGTGGGCATCCATTCTCAGTTGATAAGAAGTGGCAAGTGACTAAATAATGATATCAACCAAGAAGGCGTTGTCTAGACAGACAACCAAATGTTAATGACGTAGTCCCAGAAGGAACTCGTCCAAATTCTTTATTTTGCCACATCTTTAGTAGGCTTTTTTTATTTTGGAGGGGGGGGGGGTTTAATGAATTAAGCGCATTAAATGTGGCGTGAACAGATTCAACTAGTCAAATTTATGAAGTATAGCGAGTGGCGTAATCAGTTTATAACAATTAAATTTTTTTAAGTATAGTGAACGTGGCGTAATTAGTTGACAACAAGTAAAATGTATTAAGTATAGTAAAAGTGACTTGAACACTTTCAACTAGTAGCATGTGTACTGGATAAAGTTTAGGACTAAAATTTTAATGACCTATTTTTTCTGTGATGTTGGTTCTCATGATTCCTGTCAACAACTGAAGTAAGAGGTTGTTTATAGTGGATGTTGGCGGGCTGTCATTGATGGATGGATGGGTTTTTCAAAACGGATATAGGTTCTTGTCAATACTAGATTGTAGATGCAATCAATAATTAATGTAAGGAAGGTAGGGCTGTCAGTAAGGGATGTACTGCTTTATCAATTATAGATCTAGTTGATGTCATATTGCATTTAGTGACCTCTCAATAATAGATCTATTAGCATTACATAACAGATGTAGGGACGTGTCAATAATGGGTAGAGTAGGCTGTTTAATAAAAGATTTAGGGGCAGTCAATAATCGATGAAGTTGCCTGTCAATAAGTCAATAATGTATTTAGTGGGATGTAAATGACATAAGTAGAGGTGGCAAATATTGAAATGCTCGCTAAAATGTGAGAATCAGGGATTTAATAAATTAAATAAGAGAGCCTATTTGAATTCGTTTCTTTGTTTAAACATGTATAACTTTGCTGTTCTTATTTGATATGTTTATAGACAAGCGATGTGTCAATTTAGAAAGAAAAAGAAATCTGATCAATGCATTCATGTGAATGGCGTCATTAAGTATGTTAATAAGAATTTAATTCAAGAAAAGCGGTCACCCTTGTGTCATAGAAATAGCAGCAAGTCATATTTCTCTCATCAACAACATAAAGCTCAGTGTGACTAATGTATGTTTGGTTATTTCAAAATATGCTAATCAATCACAAGAGCAAAAAACAATTGATCACAATCAAATTTAACATAATCATTTTTCTAACCTATAGATTTTACAGACCTATATATTCTTCCTGCATAGTTTAAACATGATCAAATTATCACTAAAACTGGCTTTTAACCATTGTTAGGTAACGATGTTACGGAGTAAAATAACAAGACTGGTTAATTTTAAGTGACCTCAAGGAACGGTCAACTAAAGTTAATTTGAAAAGACCTCGACGAACGGTCAAGTAAAGTTAATATAAAGTGACCTCCAGGAAAGGTCCTTAAAGTTAATTTTTGAGAACGCATTTTTAGTAAGCCTTTACCAGAATTGTGCACTTTCAAACTAATTTGAAGCAAAGTTCATTACGTTCAGTTGTGTGTATGTCATTTCATTATCCACAAGAACATGCTCGATGGAGTTTGAATTTCAGTTTTAAATTTAACTGCAAATGATGTGAGTCTGTATTGTATTTGTTTTTTGTAAGTCATTTTTTTGTAAAAAATTAAACCAATAATGGAAATATCAAGACCATATTTTTTGAAAATACACGGAATATTATATATTTATAAACTAGAGGGCTTCTCAATGACGCTAATCTTTATCTCTTACATTTTAAACCCCATTTTAATTTAAAACTTTTTTTTTTTTTTTAAATTTTACTATTCACCTAAATAATTATATTGACTCTATATCTTGTGACACTTAAATGAAACTTTTTATAAAGAATACCTACCTGGGCCCACCCCTAACTGGCCCTACCCCACAACTAATCCAAACCCACCCAGGCCCGCCCCGACATTTCTTTAATGCAAACGTCTAGAGTTTGGCACTTTGTTTTGAAAGTTGTGTTATTGAAATAATGACTACATCAAAGCGGCATTTCTAAATATCTTCTGTGTCTATAATTCTATGATTTTCCTAACTTGTTTTTGAATATTAATTAAAGTTATTTTTTAAAGTTCTTAAAATTGTCCAAAGATTGTAAGAGATTCTACACCGTATTTTATTTTAAAATTCCAAATTTCTACCAGAAGTCTTACTCTGTACTTCAAGCTTCTATGTAAATTGTTTCATCTTGGAAAAACATGGTAATTATATGATTTGTAAGCATATTGTGGTAAACATAGGTTTTGTTGTCATAACGTGGCAAACATGTGCTTTGTTGGCATAACGTGATAAACATATTTTTGTTGGTAGGTATATGTGGATAACTCTTTCATACGTTTATAACCTTCTCGATTCTAGGGATAGCCCTTGTTTGATTTTATTATTGGTTTGTTTCTAGAGATAACTCTGGTATGAATTTATGATCTACTTGTGTATAGGAATACATTTCGTATGATTTATCACCTGCTCGGAAAAATGATCCTTAATTCAGCTGTAAACTTGGAGTGATTTCTTACGCTTAAGCAAATACGCAATAGGCAACCAGGCGATATTCATTGTAAAAATAAACGTATTAGTCTTCACCACATCAAAACATCCAAAGTAAAGAGAACATTATTAATTTTAAAAATTATAATAATAATAATAAACTTTATTTAAAAATGACACTTCCTCCTAAAAGGCTCAAAGCGCGGTACATAGTCTAGTGTAGTAAAAGACAAATGAAACAATCGATGATATACCTCAATCAAATACAAAATGAAACGTTACACAAACTATATACGAAAATACCCATTCTAAGGCTTTCATATCTTGAAACCCTAAACAAAACAGACCAATACACATCTACAAGATAATGTCGAGTTAGACAACATCTCTAAGCAGATGTTTGCGAGATTGATATGTCTTTAAATCAATTTTGATAGACTCAAGTGAAAGGCTGCTTCTGAGATTGACTAGCAGGGTGTTCCAAATTGTTGGGACAGCAAATGCGCAGTGCACCTCTCGTAGAGTCTCAAGGCGAACACGTGGTATTGAGAGTTGCCCCATCAGATGAGCGGAATTGTCAAATTGATACATACGGCGTCAGCAGCACTTTGAGATAGGACGGTGCCAGGTCATGCAAGCAGCGGTAGCACATCTTTGCTATTGTTTACTCTAAGCGAGAGCGAACCGACCGCTAACACAGCTTTCTCAGAAGTGTTTTAGCATTGTCAAATTTCCATTTTAAAAGAACAATGCGAGCCGTTTTATTCTGTGCTATTTGATTTTATCTAGAAGCGTAGCTGGAAAATCCACCATGAGTACATTGCAGTAGTCCATGCGTGACATCACTAATGCAGACATTAGCCACTTTGATGCATACAACGTTAAGAAATGTCGTATATGACTATTTCTGCACAGCTCTAGAAAATTCGACTTAAAACATCGTAATGTGGTTTTCCGTAGTTAGTGTTCCTACTAAGTAGACTCCCAGGTTTCGCACTTTTTGAGCAAACTTAATCTGTATACCAGAGGGGATAAGGGTTTATGTTTCATTTATATAGTTTAGCTTTTAGTGGTAGCAATGGGGATCAATTCGGTATTTTCATCATTCAGTTTAAGCTTTGTTATGTAGAGTGTGTTTACATAATTTGTCTCGTGCGTACCCTTTGATTGACCCCCGCATGAGACGCTGTGTTCACAGAGGGTTGTGGCTTAGTCCTTTGATCTATTTGTGTTTATGCCGCCAGCAATTAAAAATAATTAATCTGTTCCAAATAGTATTTTGTAGAATTATGATTGTTCTAGAAACGTCATAAGTTAGCAGGAAGGCAGGAATACGAGCAAACTATTTCAGGACGGTATCGGTGAAACTGAACGTATTTTCAGACGTTGGATAAGTATGCAGTGGTCAAGCGTATCGAACACAGTCGATAGATCAAGTAACGACTTACAAAAGCGATATCTTTCCCTTACCACAAGATGTCAGAATGTCATTTACGATGCGCAAGCTGTCTCGGTAGAGTGATGCACTGACTGGAAAGGTTCAAACAAGTCACACACCGAATGAGGTAATTCGGGAGCTGGCGGAGAACGCCTTTCTCCAAAATCTTGGATATAAATGTTAGATTAGAGAAGGGTTGATAATTTCCCAACACATTCGGGTTTAGATTCGCCTTCTTTAGCAGTGGAGCTACAACTGCCTCTTTAAAAGAGGATGGAACAATACCAGATTTTAGAAACTGATTTATGATATTAGTTATGATAGGGACAATATTCATTTAAACATTCCTACAACAGTCTTGCCGGAAGAGGGTCGGCCAAAAATAACTTTTTCGGGGAGTCAGCCAGAGTTTTCTTCACATCGGATTTAGTGAACTCTGAAAATTCGCTCAAAGGAGTGCCGTTAATCGGGAGCATCGGAGCAAATGTCAAGTGTCACCCTGGTCTACGTAACTTTCGTTATAAAGAACTCATTGAGAGCGTCCTGCAGCTCGCCCAGTTGGCCCAAAGATGTCTGACTAGTATTGAGTTTGCGCAAATTAATCTCTCAAACAAAATTAAAAATTGAATTTTAAAATAAAACATATTAAAATTTAATATATATAAAAAAGTATGTTCAATAACAAACCTCTAATAGCTTCATGATTGTTCTTAGATAGTTTGCATTGTTTAGATACATTTATCTAAAATCGGGCAACACGTTTCACATTTTAAGTGGGTCCTTAAAATTATCAAAGAAGAGAAAGAAGAAGAGTTTTGTTGAAATAGTAAATCGTAGATGTAAAGGAGAAAAAGGGGGTGGGGGGGCATTATCGGGTTTAAATTAAAACAACTGCGTTATACTCATAAGAAAAATAGTTATTTCAAATACAAATTATCACGAACAACCAATATAAGGCTTAGTTTTTCTTACGCCAGTTAGGAAATAATTTTTGTATCATGGTAACTATAGTGAATGTTTGCTTTACTGCTTGGCTTTTGTAAACTTAACATTAATTTTATATATTGCATCCCTATTGGAAGGGATCGAAAGTGTAAGAAAACTTGTTGTTACAAGTTGTGTGATGATCCAACCATTGGTTAAGCTTGTGAATTAAAATTAAATTTATTTTACAAACATTATCTCATTGTTTCCTTAAAACTTCATAAAAACGTTGAAAAAGAACACAAATCCGTCTGAAAGCATTTTAAAAAAAACTTATGTTAGAAATATTTTATTTAAAAAAAAAAAAAGCTTTTATAAAATAAAATATTTCCCACAAACTCTAATATATCTTTCTGTATACATAAATATATTAACAAATCTATAATTATCTCCCTTTTAAAAAAAAAAATTGTTTGCACATCCTTTTCTGTTTTGGTTTAAACATGTAAGAAAAAAAGTATATTTAAATAAATTTAAATCATGCAATAGTAATGCACTGCAGTTGTGAGAACTCTGATTTATTCTATATAGTAATTTTTTTGGGAAAAGCATTTTTAAAAAAAATTAAATATTTTTATTCAATATTTATATGGACTAGTTCAAATAGTGCTGTCAACGTACACAGTGAATTTGGAGACATGGAGTTCGATTGTTTTACTTTGGACTAGTTCAAATAGTGCTATAAACTTACATTAATGTTGTAAACTTACACAGCGAGTTTTGAGTTATTGAAATTGATTGTTTCAGGTTAATACTTTTTAATACTTAACATTAAATTTAAATGAAACTGTAAATTATATTGATTTAATTATGTCCGTCATGTTTTTTTTTTATATTGTTAAGTATGTAGATTGTGTATTATCATTACACACATACTTTTTGCTTGAGACTTCAAGACTGACAAGTTGTGATTAATATCAGGTTATTTCTATTTGTTGTACTAGTTTTAAGAACAATTCTTCTGGATTTACTTAAAAAATGTGTCAAAGTTTATGCAAATGTCAATGTGTAATTTATTTGAAGAAGTTATAGCAGTTTTCAATTTCAAATGGATATTTCATCAAATGAATATTGGGGAATATTACATTATTTTTACCCAATTTGAAGGAAGTTTTTGTAAACATGTGATGTTTTCTTTACCCAAATTATGCCATTAATATTCGATTGATGAAAATGATCAGTTTTTAAAATAAATAGAACTGCACAGACCTAGCTACAAACTTTTTTTTAATTAAACATTTCAATACATTTTTTTTACAAGTAAACTGCGAGTGTATTTTATTTTTTATCAGTGTGTAAATTTATGTTATGTCTTTGTGTTGGAAACATTTGTAAATGGATTTTAAAAAAAAAAAATATTTATCTATTGATTAATTAGTTCACCACAAAAAATGTATATAAAAAATTAAATTAAAAATAGTAACATATAAAACAATATATGGGTCTCACAAAAGCAAGTTGATCTGAGCCGCTAGCGGTTTTAAGGCCCTCTGACACTTCTTCCCCCCCCACCCCCGAAACATGCATTCAAAGTTTATAATTTTAAATATCTTAGGGCCTCTGCAAATGTACTGGTGGCAGGGCCCACGTGTTCAGCTCTGAGATTAAATGAAACTATTTTAGTTTCATCTTGCATGTTTGCTGTTACCATACAATTATGTGCACATTCTAAATTCAGGTATGACCTAAAATGTCTTCTTGTATTTTCAATGATCACAAATTCTCTTTAGACTATAAAGAGTTCAGGGCTTGACTAGCCACGGAAATAATGAGTATTCTCAAGGACGCCAAAACTTGAAATAGATTTAGTTCATGTTGGGCTTGAGCAAGTAAATGATGTTCTTAAATATTTCTAATTTTAGCCCATTGCACTGGAAATTCTGAAACTTCCTCTCATAAATGTCTGAAAGAAGCACCAAATTCAACAAGCGTCAAATTGCATCACTGCATTTTGAATTTACCCGACAGTCTTAGACACCCTCAATTTCTACTCATCGCTCCCTACTAATGATTTATGTGACAAAATGAATTTGAATAAATGCTTGGGGGCACATTTTTAAGTATACCTGAATTCAGCATTTCTATTTAATATCGGACTTTTTTTTTTTTTTAATCATAATAAGGAGGCATTCTTAGGTATCTCAATCCAAAAAATATGAAATAAATCAACTCATAAAATTGTTCTTGTTTCTTTTCAATAATATACCAGGGAATATGTGTGTATTTGTAACATACCTACCATTACTTTTTTTGTATAAATTCAGAGTCAATAATTGCTTTTTGTAGCATCTCTTGGTCAACCATTGCTTTTTGTAACACTTTATTGTAAAAGTCTTGAGACCACTGGGGACCCCCTGCCACTTCTCGTTTGTTCACCAGCATAAGTTATAAGTTATATTTTATCGCTTTCCTTGTCTCCCCTGACCACCTCAGGGCCGATGCTAGGAGGATGTGGGGCATTGGGCAAATTGAATCAAGAAATCAGACATGTCTCCCAGTTCTGCGAGATCTCATCAGCTGCATAGAATGATTAGATGTAAGAACACCAGAGCGTAGTGAACGATAGCGGTATCTCTGACATCCTGCAGGAACGTCAATTGCCACCACATTCGTAGGAACAGATGGTGCAGCATTGCAGCCCCTTCTTTGTAGAATTCAGCTTGGATGAAGTCTACACATGGAGAATTGTCATGGTTTGAGAAAATGCGTATTCCTTCTAGTGTCTTTAACGAGGAAAGCGTTACTGTCTCACTGAGTGTATTCCCTTTCAAAGTTCACTGACAAAGGCGTTGTTTCAATCTCAAAGTCTGTAAGTCCATCGATATGACCAAATCAACTTTATTATACATATATATATGTGTGTGTATAATATGCATATAAATAAAAACACATTTAATTAATTATAATTGTATGTATTTTGTATATATGAAGAAGGGTGTTTGTGAAAGTACTTTAAAAATTGATTACAATATTGACGCATACTTAACGCATTGAACATTACTGACGTCATTTAGTAAATCAATATGATCATGCACAAGCGATTCTTATTTAATGAAAGCTTTTGGATACTGTTTTGGTTTCAGACGAAAGTCATTTTTAACTTTCCGCCTAGTTTCGGTTTCGGCCGAAATGAGAAAATCACTTTCGGTCGGTTTCTACCTCAAACCAGATTAGCTTTAAATATATGCACAATTCGATTTAGTTTACGGTATCATTTACTTATTTATTTTATGTCAATCTAATCGTTTTTTTTAATTCAAATATATTTTCGTTTTATTGCACTCATTTTCCCTACGGAACATGACTTTCTTCGCGGGACAGTCGGCTCTGTCTTGAAGAGAGATGCCTCCTGAAAGAAACACTGGTATAAAGTAGCTAAAATAACATGATATTATTAATGAGTTTATTTTACACATAACATTTCATGAAGTCTATTACTTCCTGTATCCCGTTTTTTTTGGGAAATCTGACTTCCGCAAATAAAACTTAAGTTATTAACTTGTCTCTATTTCTTGTAAAATTTTCATTTGTTCCACCTGTAGGGAAAGTCTCTTGGCCAAAAAGTTCTTGTCTGACTCTATTTGTTCTTATTTCAATATTTTACACACCTTTTCCACAATTTCTTTTGGTTTAAAGAATTTTATATAATTGATATTCAAGGGAAACAATCGATGTTACTTTCTTAATGTATTTATCGATATCTTTAAGTAATTTTATGAGTTATTTTTATTATTTTTTTATGCAATTGTAGTTTAAATTAATGTTTTACACATATTTTGCAAATATTTTCAAATATTTTTAAAATATTTATTTTTTTTATTTTGAAATTTTAGAGATAAAAACTTTAAACTGACAATTTTAACAGAAATACATATACTATTCTTTATGCCTAACCAACGTTAATCCGCTTTGGTCTGTTATGATTAGTGGATATGTTCTTTTGAGAGCCGTATGCCACTTGAATTCGATCCCTAGATACAGGGATATGAGACAAATGTAATAAAGTTGGTTAGGTTATTACACAAGAACGTTGAAATACATGACATTTTCGTAAAACGGAAATTTCGTCCAAAGAAATTTTATCGACGGTAAATTGATCGACGGAAGTTTGATCGAACGCAAATTTGATCGACCGGAAGTTTGGTCGAACTGAATTTTGATAGACTGGAAGTTTGGTCGAACGGAAATTTGATAGACCGGAAGGCTTGTCGAACGGAAATTTGATCGACAAGAAGTTTAACCGAACGGAAATTTGATCGTACGGAAGTTTGACCGAACGGAAATTTGATCGAACGGAACTTTGATCGAACGAAAATTTGATCGAACTGAACTTAAATCGAACGGAACTTTGGTCCGATTATTTTTTTAAATCTAAGAAGTGCCAGGGAGAAATGTGGATAGTGTAATTTGTTCCAATGTTAGTTTGTTCGAGCTAAATTTTGTTGGATTCTTCTTTTTATTTTTCTTGTAAAGAAATTTTATGTTTAAGACTTGCGAGTGAGAATAATGGAGATCTGTATCTGTGTTCGTGAGGATGTGTGTACGAAAGAAATTTTGTTTTCAAAAAGAAAAATACGAAACAGTAGCTATTTAATCATTGAGTAATTAACGTATCAAGTTATTATTTAAATACCACCACTAAAACGTCTTTTTTTAAATGTATTCTTTCGAACAGTTTTTCTATCTCAATCTTAGTCACGTTTTCATAAAAGTTGTTAGAAAATCGGATAACCTTTTTTAAACTGTGATTGCGGGACAACACTGATTTCTAACAACAAAAATTATAATCTTGATCGGTAATTAGTGGCATCAAACCGATGGGTAGTCCTTAAATGACAAGAAGTCAAAAGGGCATCCTTGTCAGAGGATAACTTTGTTACAAGCACAAAAATATAATAAAACTTGTAGTTGATGGCTACATCTACCTTAACGAAAAGCTTTTTTCACTTATGCTAGGTTATCTAGACATTTGAAAACAAATGGCTTGAAGCTAAATTACAACTGTGACCCCGAATTTGCATTAAGGATACGAATGTTATCTGCCTTAGCATTTGTTCCTACACAACATGTGGTAGAGTATTTTGAGTTACTTTGAAACAGAAATATTTTACCCCCCGAAACTCAAGTAGTTGTTGACTATTTTGAGTACACATGGATCGGTCGACCTAATCATAGTCACTGTCGTACACCTCGATTTCCC
>CAXITT010001348.1:40930-55444 GCA_964033795.1 Lymnaea stagnalis | reverse complement strand
TATGAGAGAATATATATATATTCTTTTAGTTAGTGACAACTCACAAGGAAATAAATTATTTTTTAAACTTATTTTGATAAATTTCTCATTTTATTTATATTGTTTATACAAACAAATAAATATCCCATTTCTCAATTATATTTTAGTTTTTGGATCGACCTATTAACTGAGAATTTACAATGAAGATTTTCCGTCATCTCTGGGCTGAAGAAAACCCATGTTCATCTAGATTCTAGAATATAGTGTGACTTTGTTCTGTGCCACTGTTTTGAAAGGAATTCAAATAGTGTCCTCAGAGCCTGGTGTTAAATTGGTATTTTCATCAAGAAAATCAATGTTTCCTTCTTGATTTATTTAAAGATTATTGGCAAAGTTTAGTCAATATATTTCTAAGAATTCGTAAAGTGAGTAGTTTTATCTCCCTTTTTAATCCAAGCCTAAACTTTTGTACATCATCATTAACAATTATTGTCTCATGTGAAGATTGATGTTATATATTATTTAATTAATACACAGACTTAATATCTAGCATTTGATAAAGATCCCTTAAACATTGTTCCCAATGTAAAACATGCAATTGACATATTCAGATAAATGCAATTTAAAGTATTTTATTAATACACAGACTTAATATCTAGCATTTGATAAAGATCCCTTAAACATTGTTCCCAATGTAAAACATGCAATTGACATATTCAGATAAATGCAATTTAAAGTATTTTATTGCACAAATATTGTACATTATTTACAATAGACCTTCGTGGACCAGAAAGTTTTAAATAAAAATTCCAATACAACAAATCAATGCTCTTTTTAAAAAAAAGTTGAAATCTAAAGCGACACTGTAATATAAATTAGGGGGCCTATTATTTTTTATAGTAATAGAATATAAATTTCCTTTCAAGTTATCTTTTTTTTAATGTTTTTTTTTCCAAATGTAATAAAATTGACTTTCTGTCTCATTGATATTTTCAAAAATTGTTAATATTTTAATTATAATTTTTAAGAAACAGTGTTTGTGACAAACTTTAAAAAATGTGTTTGTTTAAGTTCAATGTATAACTGATTGTATGTGAGAGATTTGAAAGTTCCGAATTTTTTTATTTGCAAGATATAGGACATATAGGCTATACTATTCAATCTAACACTACAATTAAGTACAATTTATGTTGTTAGTTACTGTTTATAACTTCAATTTAACCTTTTTAATTTTGATTTGTTAAATGGTAGGCATTTTACATGACCCTAATTCTCAGACTAAATCCTCTTCATAACCTATGGCATAATTTCTTAATCAGCAATGTCTTCAGCCCCAGGGGTTGTGGTCTGCTGGAGGACACAAACATATTTTTAGCTTAAACACATAAAGTACCAAATAATATAAGATACATTGAAAAATGCTTCCCAAAATTATTTTTTTTTTAGGTAATAATAGAAAACAGTTATCTACTATCAGAACAACACAAGAAAAAAAAGAGACAAACATATTTTTAAAATCACTTTCCATTAACTTGGTTTGGAAAAGGAATGAGGAGACAATAATAAGTCAGGAATGAGAAAGGGCGTGTAAAGAAAGCTTGTAAAATGTTCATTAGTAATATGCAATCATCAGCTAAACTTTCACTTCTGAGCAGATTTTTCTTTTTGGGGGGAAATTCTAAAAAAGGACAAAATGAAAAGTTATATTCATTAAAGTCAAAGTTAATAATGAATGAAGATTAACAATATTTATGCCTGCCACTACCATAAATATCTATTTAGAAAAATTTCTTTGTGTATAATATAACTGTGCAGGATTTTTCCTCTTAGATAAAAAGATAGGTTAGATCTTACATGAAAGTGTTATTTATTTTTATTAATCTATGAGTATACCGAGTAGGCCCTATAGCTACATTTGGAATAGAAATAATACTTCAGAACAGGTGTTTCCCAAATTAAAATAAAACATAATGAATCAATCTGGCACTTGGGACCTAGTGCAATTTTGTACACCAATCCACCTAACTTAACAGTTTGGCAAAAGCTGCTATCTAAGACTATTGCTATAATGTCCAGTTCATGTCCATAGTATTAATGTAATTTAGCTCTTCTTCTTGAATGTATCCATTAGGCCGACATTGTAATTCATAATATTAAGTCTCAAGCTACAAAAAAGTAAATTAATAACATTATAGAAACTTAGCCTGCAATATTTTTAGAATAATATTTATAATTATAATTATATTATTATATTATATACTACTACTACTGGTATAAATTATAAAGTAGGCTACATCATCTGACATTTGATATTTTTATAATAATTCAGGTGAAGGTGTTATTAAACCATTATTTACTAACTTTAACTTCTACTACAACTTCTAAGCAAACCTTAATTAAAATTTAATCTTACAAAGTCTGTGGCCTAGTCCTTGGCTTCTAAACTATGACTTAACTAAGCCCAACCTAGTAGACCTAAGTGACCTGCGCGTAGCTGCCTGAGTAATACTGACATTTTCATTTACATTACACTACACAGATTCCAGACATTACAATGATTGTGTTTGATTTTGAATCGATAACTATTCGTATTTTATAACTTAAAAATGTATGGTAAATTCCGAGAGAGCGGACATCTTGTTTCCAAGGAAACGTACTAAATCATATCATTAGCATATAAATAAAGGAAATGTTGCAAACATTTAATATACAAAAACTCTCTTTTGACATGGAAATGTTAAAATAAATAAAATTGTATCACTTTAAAAAAAAAAACAACTAATTATCATTTTTACGCATTTTATAATAATATGGCAGAAAATAATAAAATAAAATCAAAATCTAAAATATACTAGTAGTAGTATTAGTATAAGTAATAAGTATAATTATAGATTTCCACAATTTCTCACACGATTTCGAATGTCTTAATACTTGCTGCATAGTTCATACCATCAAATTTTGCGTTCAATTTCTTTTTTGACGCATTATTTTGTTTTACTATGCACTACTATACAGTGCGTTCAAAAAGAGATTTAACTATCGAACTTTTGAATGTCTGAACTGAGCATTGGCAAAATTAAGCAGCCTTTTATTTACAACAAAAAAACAAAAAAAGAAACAAAACAATACTTTGTTTCGATCAAATTTCCTTTCGACCAAACTTCCTGTCAATCAAATTTCATTTCAACCAAACTTCCGTTCGATCAAATTTCCGTTCGACCAAACTTCCGGTCGATCAAATTTCCATTCGGTCAAAATTCAGGTCGATCAAATTTCCGTTCAGTCAAACTTCCGTTCGATCAAATTTCCGTTCGACCAAACTTCCGGTCGATCAAATTTCCGTTCGACCAAACTTCCGGTCGATCAAAATTCCGGTCGATCAAACTTCCGTCCATCAATTTACCGTCGACGAAATTTCTTTCGACGAAATTTCCGGTAACACTTAGACATATGCAAAAGAGACATGAAGTCGGCCAACATCGACATCTCAAACTGGGAGGTGCTGGCAGAGGATCGATCCTCATGGCGGGGCATCGTGAAGGCAGGATCACTTCATGCCGAGCATCAAAACAGGGCGGAAACAGCTGCAAAAAGAGCGAGGAGGAAGGTTGGTAAATACTGCTCCACCGCATTCGTGAATGGGAAATGTAACAGAGACTGCCATTCGAGGATTTGTCTCAAAAGCCATCCCAAGAGCTGCGAGTAATTAAGATAATCTATTGTCTCCCGCAGACGGAAAGTTGCCATACAAAAAAAAAATATAAAAAATATAGATTCAATTCCTTCATCGTTTTTATTTATCTTACTAGTAAGTCATTCACAAGTTTAACTCTGTGCTTCTGTGAGGAGTTGAGTTTGATGTCCACTTTTTTGATGTAGTTGTACACGTTTTTGTCCTCTTTCTGTTCTTTAATTAGTTGATCTTTACGTATGTTTATAATGGTTTCATATGTTTCATTTAGTTCATTTGAATTTGATTCCTGTTGAACATTTTTCTTTTGTCATGCTCTTGTTATCACAATAAGTTCATGCTGCTGATTATGTGTTTCTTCCTCTGCATTTTTCTTTCGGTTGTCTTTTAAAATGTTCATTAATTCTTATTTCCTATTTAATAATGTTCAATGTTATCTTGTGTTATCTTATATGCTTTCTTATTTCCTATCATTTTTACTCTAAATAGTTTTGCTTTCACATAGTCGGATAAATTTTCATTCCATTTGGTCATTATAGTATCCTTCATGTTGTTATCGTGTATTTCTTCTATTTCATTATTTTGTTTATCATCTTGTTCAAACTGGATAGAAGTATGTAGTTTTCTTTGTTGTCTTCTCATCAACCACTGTTTCATTACAATTTTAGAATTATCAGGTTACCTTTTATCAATTGTGTTAAATGTATATACAAGACAACAGCTTGAAATTTTGCTACTTCCAAGATGTGTCAACCTTACCAATTGCTGTCTGACATATAATGTGTCTGTCTCTCAAATAAATTTTCTCTTTTGATTATGTGAATTGATCTCATTTCCCTAATGATCTGTCAAAAACAATTGTTGATCACCTTGTGTCTCTGAAACATAATGTGTCTTTTTAATTAACATAAACCGTATACAAACTTATTATTACTTTACTATTTACAATCGTGGCGACAGTATAATGACTATATGCTCATCTTCCCCTTTCATAAGATTTTATACATGGACTGTTAAAAGATGATAATATTCTGTTATTTTCTTATCTTACTCTGTGAGAATACTGAAATTTCCTGTCTTGATTCCAGTCCTGCTTTCTACTTGTTTAATAAATAAATTATCTTAATTTTTGAAATAGCCATGACCAATCCACTCATGTCTTTAACTTTTCTTTGTTTAATAAAAGAATACAAGCGTTAAATTGCCAAATTCAGATTGCTATTATCGCCTTTGTATCTTCCATGTTTATTTGTGTAGCCTTCATCCATGAAGTAAGATTCGAACATAATTTATCAGTCCATTCTCGTGGACTAGTCTTAAATCTGCCTAATGACATTTTTGTGTGCATAAATTGTCAGTTTCTTTGACGTGTCTTAAAAGTTGATGTTTCATTGTTTCATAGTCATTGATTTCTTTATCTCATAGACATGCCAAGGAGTCTCAAGCTGAACCTGTCACAGCTGTAAATAGTTCCACCTTCTTTTAACTCTTGTTAATGTTTTTAAAGCTGCACTTGGTTTCAAATATTCTAATAAAATATTCACAATTTCTTTTTCATTGTCAAATCGTTTAGCTTGATCCGAAGATGTTTTCTATAATTTGCTGTTTAATTTACTTCTATATGTCCTGCATTAATTGATGTGATTGCCTGATTCCAATTTACTTATATATGTCCTACATTAATTGATGTGATCGCCTGATTCCAATTTACTTCTATATGTCCTACATTAATTGATGTGATCGCCTGATTCCAATTTACTTCTATATGTCCTGCATTAATTGATGTGATCGCCTGATTCCAATTTCTTCATTTCCAGGTCAAGAGATTGTCTTGATGCACTTTCTTCTCTTTATTATATCTTCTCTCTTTTAACTATGTATGTTGCCTGCTCAGGCGTCGAGAAAAGCTTCTAATTTAGCTTTGTAGGCACACGACGAAAAAAAAAACACTGTCTATATAAAATTTTTTTAAAAAAAAAACGTAATTAAAGCACAAAAACTTTCTTTCTTGAGTGGCAGTGCTACTTATTCCGGGCTCTCGCTCGTTAATATACGGTTGAGACATTGGGGGAAGTCTTTTTTAGATTGTTTTATAGCAAAGTTTCCTCGCAGTTTGTTGCAATTTAATCCCTAAAGGTAGGGATCGAATACAAGATCTATACCACTGGTAAAAATAAATCGGGTTTAATCTACCAAATTAAAGACAGTGCTAAAGAAGTAAAGTTTTTATTATATAAATTTCTCTTAAATTTGAAATTTGCTTGTTTTTTAAAAGAATTACTTATAATAAAAAAATGTAAAATAATTTTTGTTTAGGTCTAAATCATTATTGTTATTTAAAATGTTATAAAAATTGTACAATTTTGACAAAATTAAAATTCAAATCTCTCAAATTATATTCAATTTTTTGGAATACATGTTTTTAAAAAAATGAATTCAATTGTTTCCCTTGTAAAAGAATCTGTATTTTTTGCTCTTAAAAAAATTGTATAAATACTGAAAGATAAAGTTATATAACAGAAAAGTTAATTATTATTTAATTAATATCTTAAATTGTTAGTAAGGCTGCTGTCGTTGCAATTGATATTTAAAACATTTTTTTTTAAATTATGATTTAAAAAAGATTAATTATGTACCGAAAAAAATTATTTATATTGAAACATATTAAAATGTTAAGTAAACAATAAAATTACACTATTTACTGAAAAAAAAAACACATACTTGCATAATAGTTTGTGTAAGTTACAGCTACATAGTTTAAGCTTTTTTAACTTATAGTTAAACTCAGTTAATATTATATATAAATCAATTAAAACTCTACAGATGTATTAAATAAGGTATTCATCTGTCCTTATAACTTTTTAAAAATTAGGCATTGGATTTTAAATCTAAAAATTGTTTTTAATATAATGTTTATGTAATTATGTTTGTTCATACAAGTGTCACATCTGTTGTTTAAAACATGTTTTCAAACAGTTTTGTACCCCCCCCCCAAAAAAAAAAAAACAAAAAAAAACAACATCTGTTCGTTTCCCAAACCAGTGTGCACATACATTTTGACGGCCCCTTTGTTTAATGTGTTTTTTTACTAAATATTTCCCTTTATATTAGGATATAACCTCTCATGCCATATGTGGCATTTAAGAATAGAATATAACCACTCATGCCTGTATAAATCTTTAATAAAATGTGTAGCACCTTAATTGCATCAGGTGAAGAGTTGCCAGCTATCTAACATAACAAACTAACTTACATATTACCTTCATTAGTTTATACACAATCTTTGATATCAAGCCACGGGTGTCGGGGCATTGGTTTAAAAACAAATATGAATTCTATCACTAATTGTCTGTTTTAATGTGAAAGCGATCAATCCATGTGCAGGTGATCTCTAAACGAAAATAAATTTGGACAACACTAGAGACGTTTTTATTTGTTTCATTGAAGGGTATTACTGTATCTTCTTTGAATTCATTCATACACAAACATCAATTATTGGGTACATATACATTGAGAGTTGTTTTATTTCTTTTAGCTTTACAGTTCACATTGTGTCTCATCTAAATTCATTCATAAACACACATCATTTTATAGTACATGTATATTGAGAGATGATTTTTAAAAAAATATTTTAAAAAATATTTGTTTACTTAAATTTCTAAAATGAACATTACAACTCTTAAGCTATTTGTTACTTTTAAACAAGATGTGACTATTCAATAATTTAAGACAACTTGACACTGGAAGAGGTAGTGGCTGATAAACGTGACTATTAAATAATTTAAGACAACTTGACACTGGAAGAGATAGTGCCTGATAAACACACTCTAGCACGTGCATGACTTCACAATAACGTCAGTCTTAAAATAATTTAAACTTAATCACATTTTAATTTATACTTTTTTCATTTCCTTTTTTATGTTTGCGGGAAAAAAGCTTGATAACACTTAGATCATCATGGGTCTAACCCTATGTAAAGACATTTAGAATGTAATAGATCTAGCGCTCTTCAAACACACTTAAGACTTCATGGGTCTAACCCTATGTAAAGACATTTAGAATGTACTAGGTCTAACACTCTTCAAACATACTTAAGACTTCATGGGTCTAACCCTATGTAAAGATATTTAGAATGGAATAGGTCTAGCGCTCTTTAAAAACACACTTAAGACTTCATGGGTCTCACCCTGTGTAAAGATATTTAGAATGGAATAGGTCTAGCGCTCTTCAAACACACTTAAGACTTCATTGGTTTAACCCAATGTAAAGATATTTAGAATGGAATAGTTCTAGCGATCTTCTCACACTTAAGACTTCGTGGGTCTGTCCACATGTAAACACACTTCCAACTTCATAGGTCTAATCCAGTGTAAACGTGAACAGTATTCCAAGATATCCATGAGTGTGACTCAAACATTGTCAGTCTTTGCTCGTGAATCAGAGTTAATCCGCTCACACATTCACTGCTAGAGGTGGGTCATCTTTTGATAATGCACATTTTGACACATTTTTGTTCAATCTTCTCCTTAGCCCTCGACCTACATGGTATATGTCGACATATAAAATATAGTTTTTCACAGACACACAAAAGCCTATGACCAACAAATTGAGTTTGACCACCTAAAAGTGATTGTGACATTAAGGTTCCAACAAGCGTCATCGTTTTATAACCGTGAGTCAGGGCCTTAGTTTCACGACTTTATAGTGGAAATACGGTTTCAAAGATATTATGAGGCCGAAAGAGCATTTTTTGAAAAAAATAATAATCTCGTGTAATTATTAGGCTTTCTTCAATAAAACTACTGTTCTGATTGGAGTCCCAGTGTTACGCACTGACTTGTATTGGGAGAAATTAATCTCCTATTTTAATTTTAATTGGCTCGTTGTAAACAGTGCCTAACAAAGGACGATACCATATAATCAACAATATTAAAGATACGACCCAAAACAGTTACTAGTTACAATTAATTAAGATTTATTATGTCTTAAGATAATTACAAAATAAAATAAAATAAAATTACAATCTTCAACTTACAGTATGGCAGATGTCGTACCGGTACACAGTTAATACATTTAGAAATAATGATGCCAATAAATAATGCGAAATAAACACATATAAGTAGGAGCACACAAATACACAAAGAATAAAACACGCCTCGTAATTGTTAAGAGAATCTATCTCAAAAAATCTCCCTCGTCGTGCCTGTCAATCCCTTATATATATGTGGAGTAAGATGCTTCGAGAAGGGCTTATGACGTGTTGTTTACATATCTCGGGTTAAGGAGTATATTCCAGAAATTACCCGAAAACAATCTACCCAATGCGTAATTGGAAGCCGACTGTAAACAAGATACTTCAAAGACCTAAGCCACACCCCTTTGTGAACACAGCGTCTCATGCGGGGTCAATCAGAGGGCACGCACGAGAAATATGATGTAAACAAGCTCTCTATAACACCTCCCCTCTTAAAAGAAAAAAATTTCATTGTTCAAAAATGGAATTCTTTTTCCATTAAAATTGAAGAAAATACATTTCTTACTCTCAAAATATTAGACAAAAAACTTCTTAACAGCTTATAAACAATAACATAAGTGAAAATTAATTTCTGGACAAAGTATCTGCAATGACATTATCTTTGCCTTTAATATGTTTGATGTCCAAATTATATTCTTGTAAAAATAGGCTCCATCTTAACAATCTTTGATTTTTGGAGACCATCTTATTCAAAAATGTTAAAGGATTGTGATCAGTAAAAACAAGTACTGAATGTAAAGAACAACTGACATAAAAATCAAATTGTTGGAGAGCAAGAATTAAACCTAAACATTCTTTTTCTACAGTGGAATAGTTTTTCTGATGTGAGTTAAATTTCTTTGAGAAATAAGAGACAGGATGATCTACATTGTGGTCATCTTCTTGAAAAAGAACTGCACCAATGCCAACATCACTGGCATCTACAGCTAATTTAAACTGTTTGTTAAAGTCTGGTGCAATGAGAACAGGAGCATTAGCAAGTATATTTTTAATGTTTTCGAATGCTTCCTGACAAGCATCTGACCAATGAAATTTTGCATTTTTCTTTAACATATTACTTAAAGGAGAAGCAATAACTGAGAAATTTTTGCAAAATTTTCTATAATAACCTGCCATTCCCAAAAATCTCATTAACTGTTTTCTAGTAGTGGGTGGTGGAAGTGATACAATAGCATTTATCTTAGCTTGAACAGGCTTTACATGACCTTGACCCACTATGTGACCTAAATATTCCACAGTTGCATGACAAAATTCACATTTATTTAAATTTACAGTTACATTTGCCTGCAAACATTTTTTAAACAGAGATCTTAATTGGTTTACATGAGTTGAAAAATCTTGACTGTAAATAATTACATCATCAATATAGGCGCTGCAATTTTCCTGGTCAGCAATAATGTTATTTACAAGACGTTGGAATGTAGCTGGGGCATTTTTCATTCCAAACGGCATTACTTTATATTGATATAAACCATCTGGAGTACAAAAAGCAGAGATTTCTTTTGCTCTGTCAGATAGAGGAACCTGCCAATAACCTGATAGTAAGTCTATCTTGGTTACATATTTGGCATCACCTATTCGATCTATAAGATCGTCTATCCTTGAAATCGGAAAGGAATCAGTCTTTGTGAATGCATTCACTTTCCTGAAGTCAGTACAAAACCTGTAACTTTTGTCAGGCTTTGGGACTAAAATACATGGTGAACTCCAGTTACTAGAGCTTGGTTCAATTATATCATTTTCAAGCATGAACTTTATTTCAGACCGGATTATTTCAAGTTTTTCCGGATTGACCCTATAGGAGCGTTGCTTGACCGGAACTGCATTGCCAATGTCAACATCATGTACAGCAATGTTGGTTTTATTAGGTACATCAGGGAAGAGTAAAACAAAATCTGCCATAACAGACTTAACAACATCCTTCTCTGACAATGACAAATGTCCTAGTTTCTTATCTAAGTTGGCCAATACTTCTGAATTTTTAAGTTTATAATTACCAACTTTTTCTGGGACACTTTCAAAGGTTTCAGTAGCATTTTCTTTAAGTACTGAAGTTACAGTTGAGATTGTGTTAACATTTGTTTCTGAGGATGGACAATGATCATCACATTTTCTATCAAAATATTCTTTTAACATGTTAATGTGACATAACTGTTTCTTTCAATGTCAACATCATGTACAGCAATGTTGGTTTTATTAGGTACATCAGGGAAGAGTAAAACAAAATCTGCAATAACAGACTTAACAACATCCTTCTCTGACAATGACAAATGTCCTAGTTTCTTATCAAAGTTGGCTAATATTTCTGAATTTTTAAGTTTATAATTACCAACTTTTTCTGGGACACTATCAAAGGTTTCAGTAACATTTTCTTTAAGTACTGAAGTTACAGTTGAGATTGTGTTAACATTTTTTTCTGAGGATGGACAATGATCATCACATTTTCTATCAAAATATTCTTTTAACATGTTAATGTGACATAACTGTTTCTTTCTTCTACGATCTGGTGTTAACACAATGTAATTCAAATCATTGATTTTGGACTCAACAACATAAGGACCAAAATATCTAGCTTGTAGTGCTTGCCCTGGTATCGGCAAAAACACAAGCACTTTGTCCCCTGAAGCAAACTGTCTGAATTTTGACTTTTTGTCATACCAAACTTTCATTTTAGATTGTGAATCTTTTAAATGTGTTTTAGCCAAATTAACGGCATTAAAAAGTTTAGTTTTAAATTTTTGGACATAGTCAAGAAGTCCTTCCGTGGGTGTCGATGACATCCACGTGTCCTTTAAAAGTTTAAGGGGACCGCGAACCGTGTGGCCAAACACCAGTTCGAAGGGGCTGAATCCAAGTGATTCTTGAACTGCTTCTCTTGCGGCGAACAGTAGCATGTTGATGCCTTCATCCCAGTCTTTCTCTTGTTCCAGGCAGTAGGTTCTCATCATGTTCTTCAACGTCTGATGGAATCGCTCAAGTGCTCCCTGTGACTCAGGATGATATGCACTCGACAAGCAGTGTTCTATGCCCAACTGTTTCATCACTTGTTTGAATATTCCAGCCTTGAAGTTGGTTCCTTGGTCAGACTGTACAGACTTCGGAAGACCAAACAATGTAAAAAACTTCGTCAAGGCTTTGACGATGTTCGGAGTCTTGATATTGCGAAGAGGAATAGCTTCTGGGAACCTTGTTGACGCACACATGATTTCGATGTTCGGAGTCTTGATATTGCGAAGAGGAATAGCTTCTGGGAATCTTGTTGACGCACACATGATTGTCAGCAAGTATTGGTGACCTGATTTTGTCTTTGGCAGAGGTCCAACGCAGTCTATAATAACGCGACTGAAATGTTCTTCGAATGCTGGAATGGGTTGAAGAGGAGCTGCTGGTATCTTCTGATTTGGTTTCCCTAAAACCTGACAAGTATGACATGATCTGCAGTATTCAACCACATCTTTCTTGATTTTGGGCCAAAAGAAGTGCGACGTGATTTTGTGATATGTCTTCTTT
Source organism: Lymnaea stagnalis (assembly GCA_964033795.1). Classification (NCBI taxonomy): domain Eukaryota; kingdom Metazoa; phylum Mollusca; class Gastropoda; family Lymnaeidae; genus Lymnaea; species Lymnaea stagnalis. Next base: position 43,229 of record CAXITT010001348.1, on the reverse strand, counting down.
ACTCCCAAATGCCCTGAAAGTGGTGAGTCATGGGCTAAGTTCAGGACTTCGTTCCGGAATGGGGTAGGAACTACTATTTGATGAACTATCCTCCATTCTTCGTCAGCATTTGCGTCTGGAGGTCGCCATTTTCTCAAAAGTATGTCATCTTGAAGGTAATAACATATCGGGAATTGTTCAGCTTCTTCTTGGGTCAAAGCGTTCTCTCGAAGTTTGACTATTTCTGGATCACTCTTCTGTTCTTCAATAAGTTGCATTCGAGTTGGAACTTGTAATTATTAGCCTCTTCATTTAGACTTGCAAAAAATGTTTTTCCCAGGTCAATTTCAGGAAGAATTTTATTGCTTTTTTGTGAAATCTCTTTTGTGGAGATCTTGGAACTCATGGCCCTTGTCACAGCACATGCTGGATACAATTCTTGATCTTCTTCCTGGTTGTCATTTAAACAAGGTTCATGAGTAACGATGGGCTCGGCTATCACCTTCCCACCAGCTAAGTCATTGCCTAGCAGCAACGAGATGCCGTCCAATGGTAATGTTGGTCGGACACCCACAACCACAGGTCCGGAGACTAAGTCAGATTTTAGGTTGATGAGATGTAAAGGTACATCTATGCATCCCAGCTCTACACCTCGTAACAGGATGTTGCTCCCAGTAGCAGTAGATTCAGATAAAAGAAGTATACCCTCAAGTAGTAAGGACTGTGAAGCACCTGTATCTCGTAAGATTATGATTGGTTGTAGACTGGAAAAATCACCTGGCAGGGATACGAATCCTTCCGATATAAAAGGCATGAAGTCTTGTATGACATCAGTAGTTTCTGATGTAGAATTTTGGACCTTGGTAGGTAAACTCTTGTTGGAGTCTTGAGAACATTCGGCTAGGGTAGAGGAAGTAAAACTCTGGGTAGAGTCGTCAAAACTTGCACACAAGTCCTCAGTAAGACGCCCTCTGGAGGTAGACCTCTTCTTGGAGCAAAAGGATCTTGGCGACAAGCTCATAAAACTCGCAGTCGAAGCAGGAACTTGGCTGGAGTCAGTAAAACTAGCCTTATTGTTCATTAAAATGTTTTTCCCAGGTCAATTTCAGGAAGAATTTTATTGCTTTTTTGTGAAATCTCTTTTGTGGAGATCTTGGAACTCATGGCCCTTGTCACAGCACATGCTGGATACAATTCTTGATCTTCTTCCTGGTTGTCATTTAAACAAGGTTCATGAGTAACGATGGGCTCGGCTATCACCTTCCCACCAGCTAAGTCATTGCCTAGCAGCAACGAGATGCCGTCCAATGGTAATGTTGGTCGGACACCCACAACCACAGGTCCGGAGACTAAGTCAGATTTTAGGTTGATGAGATGTAAAGGTACATCTATGCATCCCAGCTCTACACCTCGTAACAGGATGTTGCTCCCAGTAGCAGTAGATTCAGATAAAAGAAGTATACCCTCAAGTAGTAAGGACTGTGAAGCACCTGTATCTCGTAAGATTATGATTGGTTGTAGACTGGAAAAATCACCTGGCAGGGATACGAATCCTTCCGATATAAAAGGCATGAAGTCTTGTATGACATCAGTAGTTTCTGATGTAGAATTTTGGACCTTGGTAGGTAAACTCTTGTTGGAGTCTTGAGAACATTCGGCTAGGGTAGAGGAAGTAAAACTCTGGGTAGAGTCGTCAAAACTTGCACACAAGTCCTCAGTAAGACGCCCTCTGGAGGTAGACCTCTTCTTGGAGCAAAAGGATCTTGGCGACAAGCTCATAAAACTCGCAGTCGAAGCAGGAACTTGGCTGGAGTCAGTAAAACTAGCCTTATTGTTCATTTTGAAACTCTTTGTTGAGTCGTGACAAACCTCTTTGAAGTTTGTATGGACATCCGGAGAGCGAAAACTCTTGAATTTTGAAAATGTGTTTCCAGATGTATGACGAGACGTACAAGCGGAGACTTTGTGTGGTGTACCAGGATGTGTGGTCTTCTCAGTTTTCTTCTTGAGTTTCCAGCAATCATCCCTCGTATGTCCTTTTTTACAGTAGGCACATGTGTCTTTTGCACCAATTTCTTTCGTACCGGGCTTGAATGGTTTTTGTGGAGGTTTACTGTAAGTTGATACAGCTGTCTTATTGTGCATGTCTTTTCTTGTGTCAAATGGATTCTTGGAAAGTTGACGAGTGATGGTGAAGTCGTCGGCTAACACTGCTGCCGTATGTGCGTCACCTTCGCCACGGTCTGCAATATGTATTCGCACTTCAGTACGAACACAGTTCTTGAACTCCTCCATCAGAATGAGATTCTTGAATTTCTTG
>CAXITT010001348.1:4694-39567 GCA_964033795.1 Lymnaea stagnalis | reverse complement strand
AAGATAATTACAAAATAAAATAAAATAAAATTACAATCTTCAACTTACAGTATGGCAGATGTCGTACCGGTACACAGTTAATACAATTAGAAATAATGATGCCAATAAATAATGCGAAATAAACACATATAAGTAGGAGCACACAAATACACAAAGAATAAACACGCCTCGTAATTGTTAAGAGAATCTATCTAAAAAAATCTCCCTCGTCGTGCCTGTCAATCCCTTATATATATGTGGAGTAAGATGCTTCGAGAAGGGCTTATGACGTGTTGTTTACATATCTCGGGTTAAGGAGTATATTCCAGAAATTACCCGAAAACAATCTACCCAATGCGTAATTGGAAGCCGAATGTAAACAAGCCACTTCAAAGGCCTAAGCCACACCCCTTTGTGAACACAGCGTCTCATGCTAGGTCAATCAGAGGGCACGCACGAGAAAATATGATGTAAACAAGCACTCTATAACACCCAGACATCTTCTTCAATACAACTGCTGCTCCGATGGTGTCCCAGGTGTTCTTTAGTACAATTTCAGCTCTGATTACACTCACTGGTATGTCCCACTCCCCCCTTCCCCCAACAAAACCAATGACAATATCCACAGGGGTGTACACATGTTTATCTCATGTCTTCTTACAGCTGTTAAACACATATTTATTTATTTATTTAGGCATTTTTAAATAGCGCTTACCTTAAAGTTCTAAGCGCTTTACAATTATTAAAAACATGTAAACTAACTAAAATAAAAATGAGACATTAGGATAGTAACTACTATACTATAGAAACAATTAAAATGGCTATAAAACGAAGACACTTTTGGCACCTTTTGGCCTATACTACAGGATCAACCCGAGACAGAAAATGAGGCAGGGCAAGGATGGTGCATCACAGGTCATAGGCGGACCTAAACAGATGGGTGCATCACAGGTCATAGGCGGACCTAAACAGATGGGTTTTAAGGGATTTTTTTTAAAAAGTGGACGAGGTTTCAAAATGACGGATATGGAAGGGGAGCTGGTTCCAGAACATATCTGGTAAGACAGAATCAACTTAACACAGGAGCGAAGTAAGCTATCAGCGGATGCGATGTCCCATCTTGAGGGTACAAAAGACTTATGTTTGACTTGTTTGGTCCAGAGCATATACATGGATGGCTTATATATCAGGTATTTTCTTTATGTTTCATGGTCTTTGTGTTTGACGACCACAAGGGGCAAAAAATATAAAACTTCTTCTCTGACTCTAACGTAGCAATTAATTTTCTTTTTCCAATAATCATGGACTTCAGACGGCCACAAGTGCAACAACTAATAGTAATGGATGACAATACATGACATTAGCAAGAGATTTACAACTTTACATTCTATATCATTTGAAATTTCCATTTTTTGTGTGCTAAACAATACAATATTTCGAACTTTATGTTCTAGAAAAAACAATAACAAAGACATTCCTATTACAAAGACCTGCTGCTAACAAAGGCACACTGATAAAAAAAATACCTGCCGATGACAAAGATACGATGATAAAAAAGAAATTATGAGTACGGTGCATTTTTAATATATATTTTTCTCCATTCTATGTTCATTCTCTCTCTCACTCTCTTTCTCTTTATCTCTTTGTCTCTTATTTTCTTCCATGTTTCATTTTCGTAAGAAAGAATGTGCCATCAAGAGCCTTGGTGGTTTGGAGGGGGGGGGGAGGGATGAAATCTAATCGGGATTGTTATAAAAGTGTTACCTGTATGTATTGTTTTGTCAAATTTTCAGCCATTTCCCACACTCCTTGCTCGAAACCAAATAGTATAAATGATTTATACGAAAAACTAATTTCTAAGACGTGTTGATTAGTTTTCATTTTTTCACATAATTATTTTTTATTATTATTATTATAACTGGTTTTATATATTGTGGTACCCGAGCCTAGGGCTGGGCACACCACGCTGTACATACAATTTAACAAACAGTAAAAATCTAAAATGATTATTTGACATACATTAATTAAATAAAACAAATGTATATATAAAACTATGTACATCTCAAGCCATGGCTTGGGTTAAATTACAAAAAGAAATTGTCTTTCCTACCTTAAAAAAAAACAAACTATTTTTTATAGATCCACTGTAAAATACTCCAATTTAGACATTCATGTATTGAGGTAACGTTTAAAAAATGTAATCTGCTCCTCGCATTTCTGCTCCCCAATTCTCTCTCTCTCTCTGCCCTTCATGTCCCATCTCTTCTGCCCTCTACCAAAAGTGACAATACCCTACTCTGCCCCACCAACCTCTCTTTTAATGTTTATGTAATATGATGACAATTCCGTTCGATCAAATTTCCGTTTGAGTAAACTTCCTGTCAATCGAATTTCCTTTCGGTCAAACTTCCGTTTGATCAAATTTCCGTTCTATTAAACTTCCACTCAATCAAATTTCCGTTAGTTCAAATTTCTTTTCGACAAAACTTCCATTCGATCAAATTTCCGTTCGGCCAAATTTCCGTTTGTTCAAAGTTATGTTCGACCAAATTTCCGTTGAACAATTTTTTGTCGAAGAAATTTCTTTTGAGCTCCCGACACTATAGACTACCTAACCATTTGAGTCATTGAGCTTAGATTGTCAATCGATATATAAAGGACGCCCCTAGTCATCCACTGTGTCTACTCGTTAAAAAGCCAGAAGTTTATTCTTATTTAGGTAGAGTGTTCATAAAATAGCATGACATTATAAATAATAATGTTTTGAAAAGATATATTTTTTTTTCACTTTAGTTATCTTATTTTTTTTTAAACATCCAAATGACAGAATTTGCATTGGAGATTACGTAAGTGTTTAACACATTTATATTATTTTGTCCTATTGTCAACTCTCTTGTTTCTGAGAAAGGCTCTTAGCCAAAATATTCTCGAATAACTGTCATGGTTCTTAGTTCAAGCTTTAAAATAATTTGTTTATTTTTTTTTCATTTTTTTTTTTAAAAAGGTTTAAGGCAAATAAAAGTGTTTCAGGGGTTAAAATCGCTTTCTTTCACTTAATTTTTTTAGTTTTAGTCGATATCATTAAGGATTTGTGTAACAAATTGTATTTTAGTTTCTGTTACTTTTATGCATTTAATATTTTCTTAAACATCTCTTGGCATGTTTAACTAAAAATTGTTATTAACATTTATTTTTGATCTCTTTTTTTATTTAAACAAAAATTTTAAATTTACAATTTTAGCAGAAGTTAATATAACATTAAATATAATTAAGAGTGCTACAGCGTGTTCATGGCAAAATATATAAATTTACTTTGAGGTCCTATATAAAGTTTTAGTCAACTTGGCCCTTGATTAACTGCATACAAGGAGCAAAGATATAATACAGAGGAGCAGTAAGCAGGTTGGGGTAATAAGGGGAGAGACTGCAATCAGGTTAGTACAAAATAAAATGAGTAAAACAGAGTATGGTTAAACCTGAAAAATTAAACGCAACAAAATAGCGAACGTGTCGGCAGAAAGCCTTCGTCAGCGAAAAAAACAACAGAAAAAACCTTCAGCCTGGACGCATACGTTTCCCCAAGGGCAGTTTTCAGATACGCGACGGTTTCCTCTGTACGAGCCGCAACGTTATCTACGCCATTGTCTGCACCCGCTGTCAGATGACATACATAGGGGAGACTGGACGCCGTCTCTCGGACAGGTGTACCGAACACCTCCGAAACATTACACAAGATAAACAGTGTCCCGCCTCCAAACACTTCAATAGTAGCGACCACCGGGGCAAGGCGGACTTTTCAATAAGTGCGATTGTGGCTAGCACTAACATCGCCAGCCGGGTCAATTTGGAACAGACTTATCCTGACTTACGGCACTTTGACGCCAGATGGGATTAATGTTATGTCTCTGTTCACAGCTTGACCCTAGCTCCGCCCCTCCACGTTCTGACCTATCACAGTGAACTTTTTTCTCCCCCCTTTTTTTCGCCGCTGCTTATTTAAACTCTCACTCATTTTCCTTCTGCCACACTTCTATTGCTGCCCACAGATACTACTTACCAGCTAAGTGCTATTTCTTATTTTTATAACGTTTTTTCTGTTGTTTTGTTCGCTGACGAAGGCTTTCTGCCGACACGTTCGCTGTTTTGTTGCGTTTAATTTTTCAGGTTTAACCATACTCTGTTTTACTCATTTTAGTAAGCAGGTTGCAATTAATATGCATGAATTTTTTTATAAAAATAGTATTCTAAATAAATAAACGAAAGCTTCCTCGAATTCGAGCATTGCTTGTATGGAGGAAATGGTAAACTAATACGCCTTCTCTTCATTTCTCGTCTCCCATCTCTCTCCCACGCCTCAGGTTCCACCCCTTCCTGCTATAGCAAATAGGGCAACAGCCCTATTTCCCACCCCCCCCACTTCATTGAGTGCTTAACAGCAGTGGCTTAGCTAGGGTTGGTGGCACCCGATAAGGTTAACTCATTGAATCCCCTTCTCTCCACCCCCTAAACCTTATATGAATAATATTTTTTTTTTAAAATAAGTACAAACATAAAAATAACAAGAAAAAAAAACCAACCAAAGTAATTACATATCAAGAGGTAAAATTATTTAAGAACTGTAACAAAGATAAGCAATGGTTAGTTAACATTGCATTTACTTTACTTAAAAGTTAATTTTCCTATTTTTGAAAACGGCTCACATGTCATTGACATTATCAAAATCAATATTCTTGTCCGCATCACTTTCAATTGATAATAGAGAAGGATCAGAAAGCTTTATCTTTCCCTTGATGTATCGGGTCTCTTAATAAGTCTGCGTTTTGAAAAACTCAGCTCACATGAAGCCACAGACACACAGATAGTAAGAAATAATTCGAGGTTTAGCTAGAGTTTTGAAGAGATTCTAAGAAGTCTATTGAAACTCTGAATTTCAAAAATCAAATATCAAGGAGTACAAACGCTTCGCCCCATTTAGCTGTGCATTGCAAAACATTAAACTGACCAAGAGACTTCCTGGAGTAGATATACGTATCAAAATAGACATCATGTTAGAGAACATTTGGCTGAATAGAAATACTGCTCAAATGTGAAGAGGCGATGTTAGTGACGAATCTGTGAAATATTAAGTTTTTTTTTTTTTTTCTGGGACTAAGTATTTTTGGTTTAGATATCATTATTTTGTTTGCTATATGAAGACACCTTTGTCAGTAAAAACGTCATTCTACTCCAGGAAAGAAAGATGTGTTCTATGAGGCCCTGGACATAGAATTATCATGTCTAAACAAAACCGAATCATTGTACGTTCTGGAAGACTTAAATGCTAGAGTAAAAGCTGATCATTAAGTCTGGCCTTCATGTATTGCTTATCACGGATTAGGAAGGATTAATGAAAACGGACAACGTCTGCTGGAGCTGTGCTGCTCCCATGGTCTATGTGTTACAAATACCTTCTTCAAATGTAAACAAATCCAAAAGGTGTCATGATGACACACACGTTGCCACCACTTCCACAAGTTAGAACTCGTCATCACTAGGCGCGTGGAGCTGGCCAGTGTACTTCACATCCACAGCTACCACAGTGCCCATTGTGACAAGGACTATTCTCTCGTATTAAGCAAGATACGACTAATGCCTACAAAAATTGCATAACCTTTAAAAGATGTGTAGTCCACGAATTTACATCGACTGCTCAAATAGCCCAGAAAAAACGCTAAAGCACCATCCGATGGTACTATTGCTTCTAAGTGGACTCATTTACGTGATGCTCTGTACGATTCAGCCATGTCCCCCTATAATAAAAAGGAGCATACAAAGCAGGTCACATTCCCCAGGTCATGAGACAAACATGAGCACCTATGTCTGTGTTATGAAACAGGTCACATTCCCCAGGTCATGAGACTAGCATGAGCTCCTATGTCTGTGTTGTGAAACAGGTCACATTCCCCAGGACATGAGAGACGTCAACAACGTCACAGTGTATACAAATAGAAGGGACCAAATAATTGCAATAGTTACTGAGGAATTTCTCTCATTGGCTTAATGGGAAAGACTTTTGTCTGTGTTGCCCTTGAGCAATTGCAGACTCTGGCGAACTAAACCTTTCAAGAGTCACAGTGTGGCTTCCGGAGTGGGCGCTCAACAATAGACATGACATTCTCGTTACACAAGGAAAACTGCCGTTAACTGTATTCAGCTTTATATTGCTTTCATAGACCTGAAAAGGGGCATTTGACTTGGTAAGTCGGAGAGCCTTTTTGTTATCTGGCAAGGAATAAGTTGTCGCCAAAGACTGCACACAATCATACAGTCATTTTACAAATAACATGCAAAGCATAGTAACTTAATTTTTTTTTCTATAAACGTCTTTAATATATCTTAATATAGCATACACTAATGAGCTATATTTTACACTAATTATTAAGTAAATATGTTATTTTAGTAATTGATGTATTAAAAAAAAAATTGATGTTTTTTTCATTATGAATTAATTTTCTTTCTTGGTAAATAATTAAATATTCTTTGTTTAATCATTATTTAAAAGTAATTTTAACAAGTAAAAGAATTAAAATTGCAATGATAGCTGGAGCTGCCCTACTACCATTGTAAAAAATTAATTGAATTATTATTAACTTTTCTGTTATATGAATTCATCTTTCAGTATTGATGAGGATTTTTTTAAAACACGAAATACAATTTCTTTAACAAGGGAAACAAATGCTCTCGTTTTTCAAAAAAAAGATTTATTACAATAAATTGAGTATCATGAAAGACGTGTTAAGTTTATTTTTGTAATAAATGTGTAATATGTACAGATGTTTTAAGGAACAATACGACAATTAGACCCTGAAAACAAATTTTTAAATTTTTCTTCCATAAAATTGGTGTTCTTGACGAAACTACAAAGTTTTAAAATTAAAGCACATTTAAGTAATACAAAGTATGCTTAACCTTAGTTGTCAGCTGCCATCTGGAAATATTTCCGCTGCCGATTTATTTTACAAGTGCCATGTCACTTGAATTCGATCTCTAACATTAGAGATTGCAATGAAAATACCATGAAGCTTTAAATGCACAACTAAAGCAATCAAAGCCCTCTACACCATCCTTATCAACTGTATGTCACAATTGTCCCTTTTTTTTAAGTACCAAGAACCCGATATGCGTTGCATTGCCACTCAAAGAAAGAAAAGCTGTTAAATTTCAATTATATTTTTGAAATTCTTTTTATAAAGACAATAGCTTTGGTCTGGTGCGTACACAAACAAATTAGAACATATGAGAAGCGTGGATTTTCTAAAAACAGACCACGCATTTCTAGTGATTGATCAACACATGCATTAGCTCTGTTAGAAATTATATTTATATAACATATATACGAAAAAAATATTTAAGTCCCGGCCCAAAAATGAATATTCTAAAATGATTTTACCAATTTAAAAACTTTTGAAGACATGCGCAAAACGACTCAAAATTGTTTTTTTTTCCGCGATTGGATGAATCGTATGTGAACTCATACGCGAATTATATTCATATAGTTTAGCTCATAAACACAAATATTAAAAAAATTCGAATTTAGGAACACATTCGTAATATCGCAATCTGATAAAATATATAGGAACACAAACGTCTTATCACAATCTGATGAATGATATAGGAACACAAACGTAAATTATATTTTTAGAGCTACATTACTACAGTGTGTTGTTCAAGTATCATATTATATTAATTCAATGTGTTTTTAAATGCCTCATTTTATAAATATGGTGTATTGCTCAAGTACCACGATATATTAGTACAGTGCGTTGATAAAAGTGTTACGAAACATTAATACACTCTGTCATTCAAGTGTCACGTTACATCAAACAGAGTGATGTCAAAGAGCGATACTATATTAATTCAGTGTGTTTTTAAATTCCACGTTCTATAAATTTCGTTTATTGCTCAAGTACCATTTTAAACTAATACAGGGTCTTGTTACAGACTCACGTTATATTAAAACAGTATTTTAATCAAGTTTCACATTACATTAAAATATTGTATTTTTTCAGTGTAACGTTATATGAATGCAGCTTTTGTTCTCAACCATCACTGATGTTTCCACTAACATGTAAGGGACTTTTGAGAAGGGACTTTTTCCTCATGTTGAATACACTCCCTACCTAAATGACACTGGCAACGTTTAAATATTACGCTTATTTTGATTTATATTTAGAAGTAGTTTCAGATCTATTACAATTCCCATTGTCTTATCTATAACAAAACCTATTGTATAAGTCCTATCTACTCAAATTGACTTATCCATAAGAAGAACCACTGCCAGACCCATAATGAGACAAATAAATTGATAAAAAAAGAGTGTTTGAGTGATTAAATTTAGATATATCTCACATAATGTTGTGTTAAAATGTCAGTCACAAAATAAATGGTTTCCCTTTTCCTCTGATCAATCATAGAACAAATTATTTTTTTAAAAAATGATATTTATTTATTTTAAAAAAAAAAAAAATATTTACTTCATTTCTTTAAATAAGAATCGCTAGTGCATGATCATATTGATTTACTAAATGACGTCAGTAATGTTCCATTCGTTGTGTATGCGTCAATAATGTAATCAATTGTTAAAGTACTTTCACAAACACCCTTCTTCATATATAAAGAAATACATAAAATTATAATTAATTAAATTTGGTTTTATTTATATGCATATATGCATATTATATACACACACACATATATATGTATAATAAAGTTGATTTGATCATATCGATGGACTTACAGACTTTGAGATTGAAACAACGCCTTTGTCAGTGAACTTTGAAAGAGAATACACTCTGTGAGACAGTAACGCTTTCCTCGTTAAACACACTAGAAGAAATACGCATTTTCTCAAGCCATGGCAATGCTCCAAGTGTAGACTTCAACCCAGCTGAGATCTACAAAGAAGGGGCTGCAATTCTGCAAGGCCTCAAAATCTGTTCCTACGAATGTGGTAGCAATTGACGTTCCTGCAGGATGTCAGAGATAACGCTATCGTTCACTACGCTCTGGTGTTCTTACATCTAATCATTCTATGCAGCTGATGAGATCTCGCAGAAATCGGTGATATGGTCCGATTTCTTGATTCAAATTGCCCAATGCCCCACCTCATCCTAGCATCGGCCCTGCGGTGGTAAGGGGAGACAAAGAAAGCAATAAAATATAACTTATAACTTATGCTGGTGAACAAACGAGAAGTGGCAGGTGGTCCCCAGTGGTCTCACCACTATTACAATAAAGTGTTACAAAAAAAAAATGGTTGACCAAGAGATGCAACAAAAAGCAATTATTGACTCTGATTTTACACAAAAACAAGTAATGGTAGGAGATGTTACAAATACATACATCTTCCCTGGGATATTACTAAAAAGAAACAATAACAATTTTATGAGTTAATTTATTTTATATTTTGTTGATTGAAATCCCTAAGAATGGCTCCTTCTGATGATTAAAAAAATTAAATTTCCGATATCAAATAGAAATGCTGAATTCAGGTATACTTAAAAATGCACCCCCAAGCATTTATTCAAATGCATTTTGTCACATGAATCATTTATAGGGAGTGATGAGTAGAAATTGAGGATGTCTAAGACTGTCGGGTAAATTCAAAATGCAGTGATGCAATTTGACGCTTGTTGAATTTGGTGTTTCTTTCAGACATTTATGAGAGGAACTTTCAGAACTTCCAGTGCAATGGGCTAAAATTAGACATATTTAAAAACATCATTTACTTGATCAAGCCCAACATGAACTAAATCTATTTCAAGTTCTGGTGTTCTTGAGAATACTCATTTCCTGTGGCTTGTCAAGCCCTAAACTCTTTATAGTCTACAGATCATTGACAAAACAAGAAGACATTTTAGGTCATACCTGAATTTAGATTGTGAACATAATAGTAGAATAACAGCAAAGATGCAAGATGAAACTAAAATAGTTTCACTGAATCTCAGACCTGAACGCGTGGGCCCTGCAACCAGTACATTTGCAGAGACCCTAAGATATTAAAAATTATAAACTTTGAATGCATGTTTCGGGGAGGGGGGAAGAAGTGGCAGAGGGGCTTAAAATGGTGAGCAGCTCAGATCAACTTGCTTTTGTGAAGCAGATATATTGCTTTACTATGTTACAATTTTTAAGTAATTTTTTTTTATATACATTTTTTGTGTTTAAATAATTAATCAATAAAAAATTAAATAATTTAAAAATCCTTTTACAAATGTTTCCTATACAAAGACATAACATCATTTTACACGCTGAAAACAAATTAATAAACTAGCATTTTACTTGTAAAAATTAATGTCTTGAAATATAAAAAAAAAAAAAAAGTTTGTATATAGGTCTGAGCAGTTTTATTAGTTTTAAAAACTGATCATTTTCATCAATCGAATATTAATGGCATAATTTGGTAAAGTAAACATCAAGTGTTTACAAAAAACTTCCTTCAAATCGTGTAAAAATAATGTAACATTTCCCAATATTCATTTGATAAAATATTAATTTTAAATTTAAAACTGCTATAACGTTCTTCAAATAAAGTACACATTGCCATTTCCATAAACTTTGACACAATTTTTAAGCAAATCCAGAAGCATGTACAACAAATAGAAATAACCTGATATTAATCACAATTTGTCAGTCTTGAAGTCTCAAGCCACAAACATGTGTTCAATGAAAATACACAATCAACATACTTAACAATATTTAAAAAACGTTACCAACAGAATTAAAACAATATAATTTACAAGTTCATTTAAATTTAATGTTAAATATTAAAAAGTATTAAACTGAAAGAATCAATTTAAATAACTCAAAACTCGCTGTGCAAGTTTACAGCATTAATGTAAGTTGACAGCACTATTTGAACTAGTCCAAAGTAAAACAATCGAACTCTATTTCTCCAAACTCACTAAGTAAGTTGACAGAAATATTTAAACTAGACCAAAGTAAAACAATCGAACTCAATGTCTCCAAACTCATTATGTAAGTTGACAGTACTATTTGAACTAGACCAAAGTAAAGCAATTGAAATCCATGTCTCCAAAGTCACTATGTAAGTTTACAGCCCTAATTGAACTAGTCCAAAGTAAATCATTCGAACTGCATGTCTCCAAACTCACTATTTAAGTTGACAGAACTATTTGAACTAGGTATTGAAATCCATGTCTCCAAAGTCACTATGTAAGTTTACAGCCCTAATTGAACTAGTCCAAAGTAAATCATTCGAACTGCATGTCTCCAAACTCACTATTTAAGTTGACAGAACTATTTGAACTAGGCCATATAAATATTGAATTTTTTTTTAAAACATGCTTTTCCAAAAAAAATTACTATATAGAATAAATCTAGTTCTAAAAACTGCAGTGCATTACTGTTGCATAATTTAATTTTATTGAAATGTTATTTTTTTTCTTATATATTAAAAAAAAATAGAAATGGATATGCAAACAATTTTTTTTAAGGGAGATAATTATAGATTTTTAAATATATTTATATATAGAGTGAGATATATCTTAGATTTTTTAAGACAAATTTTAAATTTGTAAAACAGTTTTTAAAATTTAATATTATTCCAAAAAAAAATAAAAAAATTTAAAACTGTTTTCAAATGGATTTGTATTCTTTTCCCACTTTCTTATGTAGTTTTGAGCAAACAACGAGATAACGTTTATAAAATAAATTTAATTTAATTCAAAAGCTTAAACAAACGGTGAATAACGTACCCCTACTTGTCCTACAACTTGTACGCAAGTTGTATTTCACATTCGATCCCTTCCAATAGGGATGCAATATATAAATTGAAAGATAAGTTTACCAATGCCAAGCAGTAAAGCGAACATTCAAAATAGTGTCAATGATACATAAATTATTTCTTACGCCGGCGTAAGAATAACTAGTTCTTCTATTAATTATTATTTTGTATTTGCAATAACTATTTTTCTTATGAGTATGACGCGGTTGTTTTTATTTAAAGCAGATAATGCCCCCCCCCCAACCCCCTCTTTCTCGTTTACATCTACGAGTGACTATTTAAACAAAACTCTTCTTCTTTCTCTTCTTTGATATTTAAAAGACCCACATAAAATGTGACTTTTGTTGCCCGATTTGAGATTAATTGATCTGAACAATGCATCCTATCTAAGAACAATCATGAAGCTCTTAGATGTTTATTATTGCACACATTTTTTTAGATATCTTAAATTTTAATATGTTTTATTTTAAAATTCAATTTTGAATTTTGTTTGATAGATTAATTTGCGCAAACTCAACACTAGCCAGACATCTTTGGGCCAACTGGGCGAGCTTCAGGACACTCTCAATGAGTTCTTTATAACAAAAGTTACGTAGACCAGGGCGAGACTTGACATTTGCACCGATGCTGCCGTTGAACGGCACTCCTATGAGCGAATTTTCGGAGGTCACTAAATCCGATGTGAACGAAATCCTGGCTGACTCCCCGAAAAAGTTATTTTTGCTTGATTTTCTTCCGGCAAGGCTGTTGTACGAATGTTTAAATGAATATAGTCCATATCATAACTAATATCATAAATCAGTCTCTAAAATCTGGTATTGTTCAATCCTCTTTTAAAGAGGCGGTTGTAACTCCACTGCTAAAGACGACGAATCTCGACCACAATGTGTTGGGAAATTATCGCGCCTTCTCAAATCTAACATGTATATCCAAGATATTTTATAAAAACAATTCCCGCGAGCTCCCGAATTACCTCATTTGGTGTGACTTGTTTGAGCCTTTCCAGTCAGTGCATCACTCTACCGAGACAGGTTGAGCGTCGTATATGACCTTCTGTCCTCTCGTGATGAAGGAAAGATATCGCTTTTGTTTGTTGTTACTTGATCTATCGTATGTATTCGATACACTTGACCACGCTTCTCAAACGTCTGAAAAATACGTTCGGTTTCACCGATACCGTCGGGATATGGTTCGCTCGTATCTAACAAATCGGATCCAATGATCTCAAACCGCTTGACTGCAAAGCAATCTATCATCGAATTCGTTCTACCCAGGGCTAAGTCCTTGACGGTGCTTTTCAATATGTAATTTCAGCCCCTGGGTGCCAGGATCAAGCAATTTGATATGGTATATCACATGTTTGCGGATGATACCCCACTCCAGAAACCTGGGATCCCCTCTCAGTTCCCTAACTCAGCTTTGAAGTATGACACAGAAGACAGTGGAGTCAGTTAAGCACAAGTTGGCTATAAACAAGCTTAAATTGAACGAGAAAAAAGACCGAGTTGATCCCCATTGCTAATACTAAAAAAGCTAAAATATATAAATAACACACAAAACCTTACCCTCTCTGGTATATAGATTGAGTTTGCGTAAAAACTGCGAAACCTTGGTGTCTACTTAGACAGAACACTATCTATCGAAAACCACATAAACATGCTTTTTAAGGCAAATTTTCTAGACCTTTTTTAACGTTAGATGCATCAAAGTGGCTGATGTCTGCATTCATGCTATCACACATGGACTACTGTAATGTTCTATGTTGGGTCTTCCAGCTATGCTCCTAGATACAATTCAAATAGCACAGAATAATGCGGCTCGCATTAATCTTTGAAAATACAAATATGATCATGCTAAAACACTTCTGAGAGAGGTGCATTAGCTGCCGGTCCGTGCTCGCATACAGTATAAAATAGCAATTCTGTTCTACCGCTGCTTGCATGACCTGGCACCATCATATTTCAAAGTGCTGCTGACACCGTATGTAGCAATTTGACAATTCCGATCATCTGATGGAACACACTTTTAATACCACGTGATCGCCTTGAGACTCTACGAGGGGCATACTTTCGCATTTGCTGTCCCAACAATTTGGAACACCCTGACTGTCACTCTCAGAAACAGCCAGTCACTTGAGTCTTTCAAAACTGATTTAAATACATATCAATCTCGCAAACACCTGCTGGAGTGATGTTGTCTAACTGGATAGTATCTTGTAGATGTGTATTGGCCTGTGTTGTTTATGGTTGCACGATATGAAAGACTTAGAATGGGTATTCTCGTATATAGTTTTTGTAATGTTGCATTTTGTATTTCAATAAGGCATATTATCGATTGTTTCATTTCTATTTTAATGTACTAGACTATATACCGCGCTTCAAGGCTTTGAGGATAAAGTGTCATTTTTAAACAAATTTTATTATTATTATAATTATTAAGATCAATAATGTTCTTTTTTCTTGTGGATGTTTGTGTGGTGTAGACTAATAAGGTTATTTTTACAATTAATATCGCCTGGTTGCCTATTGCCGGATTTGTCAGAGTGTAAGAAACACCTCAAGTTTACAGCTGAATGAAGGATCATTTTCTGAGCAGGTGATACAATCATACGAGATGTATCCCTAGACACAAGCAGGTGATACAATCATACGAGATGTATCCCTAGACACAAGCAGGTGGTACAATCATACGAGATGTATCCCAAGACACAAGCAGGCCATACATTCATATGAGAGTTATCTCTAGAAGCAAACAAATAATAAAATCAAACAAGGGCTAGCCCTAGAGTCGAGGAGGCTATAAACGTATGAAAGAGTTATCCACATATACCTACCAATAAAAATCATCTCACAACAAAACCTATGTTTGCCACGTTATGACAACAAAATATGTTTATCACGTTTTGCCAACAAGCATATATTTGCTACGTTATGCCAACAAAACCTATAATTACCACGTTATGACAACAAAACCTATATTTACCACGTTGTGCCTACAAAACATATAATTTCCACTTTTCCCAAGATGAAACAATTTACATAGAAGCTTGAAGTACAGCGTAAGACTTCTGGTAGAGATTTGGAGTTTTAAAATAAAATACGCTGTAGAATCTTCTATAATCATTGGAAACTTTTAAGAATTTTCAAAAATAACTTTAATTAATATTCAAAAAACAATTTAGGAAAATCACAGAATTATAGACACAGAAGATATTAAGAAATGTCGCTTTGATGTAGTCATGATTTCAATAATACAACTTTCAAAACAAAGTGCCAAACTCTAAGACGTTTACATGAAAGCAATGTCGGGGCGGGCCTGGGTGGGTCGGGATTAGTTGTGGGGCCGGCCCAGTTAGGGGTGAGCCCAAATAGGGGTGGTCAAAAGCAGGATTCTGTATAAAAAGGTTTATTTAAGTGTCACAAGTTATGGAGCCAATATAATTATTTAGGTGAATAGTAAAATAAAAAAATAAAAAAAAATTAAAAGTTTTCAATTAAAGGGGATTGAAAATGTAAGAGATAAAGATTTGAGAAGCCCTCTAGTTTATAAATATATAATAATGTGTGTATTTTTAAAAGAAATATTGTCTTGATATTTCCATCATGTGTATATTTTTTACAAAAAGTGACATACAAAAAACAAATACAATAAAGACTCACATCATTTAAAGTTAAATTTAAAACTGAAATTCAAAGCCCATCGAGCACGTTCTTGTGGATAATGAAGTGACATACACACAACTGAACGTAATGCATCTTCCTTCAAAGTTGTTTGAAAGTGCACCATTATTATATAGGCTTACTAAAAATGCGTACTCAAAAATTAACTTTAATGGACCTTTCCTGGAGGTCACTTCATATTAACTGTACTTGACCGTTCTCATCTTCCTTCAAAGTTGTTTGAAAGTGCACCATTATTATATAGGCTTACTAAAAATGCGTACTCAAAAATTAACTTTAATGGACCTTTCCTGGAGGTCACTTCATATTAACTGTACTTGACCGTTCCTCGAGGTCACTTCAAATTAACTTTAGTTGACCGTTCCTGGACGTCACTTAAAATTAACCAGTCTTGTTATTTTACTCCATACCCTCGTTACCAAACGATGGTTAAAAGCCAGTTTTAGTGATAATTTTATCATGTTTAAACTGTGCAGGAAGAATCTATAGGTCTGGAAATAATCTATAGGTTAGGAGGAATGATTATGTTAAATTTGATTATGATCCATTGTTTGTTGTTCTTGTGAGTGATTAGCATATTTTCAAACAACCAACCAAACAAACATAGTCACACTGAGTTTTATATTGTTGATTAGAGAAATATGACTTGCTGCCATTTGTATGACACAAGGGTGACGGCTTTACTTGACCTAAAATCTTATTAACATACTTAATGACGTCATTCACATGAATGCATTGATTAGATATCTTTTTTTTTCCTTCAAAATTGACACATCGCTGGTCTATAAATATATCAAATAAGAACAGAAATGTTCAACATGTTGAAACTAAGAAACAAATTCAAATAGGTCAACTTATTACATTTTGTAATCACTGATTCTCCCATTTTAGCAAATATTTCAATATTTTTGCAACCTCTACTTAAATAATTTACATCTTGCTAAATACATTATTGACTTATTGACAGGTCATTTCATCAATTATTGACTTATTGACAGATCAATTCATCCATTATTGACAGCAATTAAATTTGAATATGTTTATAACAGCGCACTTTATCCATTATTGACAAATCCCTACATTTGTTATTAATGCCAATAGATCTATTATTGAGAGCTCATTGCAAACATTATAAAAGCCATATATTATTATTTGCGCAGTAAATCCATTACTGACAATCCTACCTCTCATACATCCGTTATTGACAACAACATACATCCGTTTTGTAAACACCATCTATCCACCAATGACAGCCCGTCTACATCCACTATAACAACCCATCCATCCACCAATGACAGCCCGCCTACATCCACTATAACAACCCCATCCATCCACCAATGGCAGCCGTCTACATCCACTATAACAACCCCATCTATCCACCAATGACAGCCCGCCTACATCCACTATAAACAACCCCTTACTTCAGTTGTTGACAAGAATCATCAGAACCAACATCTCAAAAAAATTAGGTCATTAAAATTTAGTCATAAACTTTATCCAGTGTAAACGCTACTAGTTGAAACTGGTCACGCCACGTTCATTATACTTAATAAATTTTAGTTGTTGTTAACTAATTACGCCACACTCGATATACTTAATAAATCTGACTTGTTGAAACTGTTCATGCCACATTCGGATGTCTGTCTAGAAAAAGCCTACTTGGTGGATATAATTATCTAGACACTGACCATTGATGCCCACAGCCAAACAGAGCAACCACCTTGAAACTAAGGAACACACCATCATCAAACTTTTTTTTTTTCCAAATCGCGTCTTGCTTAGATATTATATGTATAAATACATATGTATATTCGATGAAAAATATTTTTCAATGTACCTGGACGCCTTTCAGGTGTAACACAATTATCATACACTAAGCGATTAGATATTTGAAGCAAGCCTCGGTCACATGCTTGCAGGTGAGACTAAATATAGATAATTACATCAATTATGTTCTAAATTTAATACGAAAGCAAGGAAAAGGGACTTAAAGAGACACAACTTTATTGTGACATTTTAAATAAGTTTAATGAATGATATTTTGGCTAAGATTCCTTCTCAGCAGACAGGACATATGCAAATGATAGAAAGAAATAGAGACGAAATAAAGACGTACGTTTTCTCCATTGCTAAGTCCAAGATTACAGACGTGAAAAAAAAAGTTAAATACAACTCTTTAAAAAAAAAATATTTATAATACTTTGTTATTTTATGAACCCTCTACCTCAGTAACAATAATTTCATGACATTTTAACGTGTAGACATAGTGCATGACTAGGTGCGTCATTTATATATTGATGTAGAATTTTGTTTACTCCGTTGCAGACTTGGAATGCATTAGATAACGCGTCATTCAAGATTACTGTGTTGTGCATGTTTTCATGAAAAGACTACAATTTTAGACCCTTGAGTTAAATGTACTAGAGTCATGTTTTTGTCAAAATCAATTAAAAATGAAATCTTAGCTTATCTGATATAACCAAGTATAATGCAAAAATTTGAACACATTAATATGTACATAAGTCTATTAATTAAACAAGACAAATTAAATATATTTACATTTTTATAGACGACAAGAGCATTTCAAATATTTATTTATTTATTTATTTAGACATTTTTATATAGCGCTTATCATAAAGCTCTAAGCGCTTTACAATTTTTAAAACATGTAAACTAAGTAAATACAAATGAGACACTAGGATAGTAACTACTATTCTATAGAAACAATGAAAATGGCTATAAAACGAGGACACTTTGACACTTCAGGATCAACCAAAAACAGAAAATGAGGTAGGGCAAGGAGGGTGCATCACAGGTCATAGGCGGACCTAAACAGATGAGTTTTAAGGGACTTTTTGAAAATAGACGAGGTTTCACTATGACGTATATGGAAGGGGAGCTGGTTCCAGAATGTGGGCCCATGGAAGCAGAAGGAGCGTTCACCGATGGTCTTAGTTTTAGTTCTTGGGATTGAGAGGTTTCTACTGTCAATGGAAGAAGGTAGTTGTCTTGTGGGGATGTAAGGAAGCAACAGTTCAGAGAGATAGACAGGAAAGTGAGGGTCAGTGAACGAGTTGAAGCAAAGATTGGCAGACTTGTATTTGATGCGAGAGGATATTGGAAATCAGTGGAGTTGCCGCATGTGTGGTTGAATGTGGTCATGTTTCTTTGATTTAAAAATGAGTCTGCATGCTGAGTTCTGTGCCTTCTGAAGTTTTTCTATGTGGTGTTGAGGAATGCTTGAGAGAAGAATGTTACAGTAGTCAAATTTTGAAAGAATGAGTGAAGAGACGAGAGTTTTTGTGGCATCATATATTATCTCAAAATCTGTAGTTTGTGACTTAATTATTTTTAGCACCATGGCCTTCGTATGATTGTAAGGAGTCATGATGATGATAACTGAGTACTTTTAAAGCGCTTTTGTCTAGGTTATGTTAGCATGGGGAAAAAAACAATTCTATGCAAGATACGAATAATCCACTATTACTTCTAATTGTGACTAAAGTGGTGACTAATGAAGTATTAAATGCATTATTTCACAAATGCATGATCTATGATTTCATGCATATTAATTGCATTATTTCATACTTATTCAATGTATTATTTCATACACCTTAAACCTAGCAGAGAGTAAAAAAATTAAAATAACATGCGATTATAAACTATTTTATTTTAACAACAAACTTTCATAAATTCCTTCACTTCCTGTCAACGTGTTTATAGGAAATATAAATTCCGCAAATAACAATGGCGATCACCTAAGTTATTAACTTGTCTTTATTTCTTGTCCTATTTCATCTCTCCTGACTGCTAAGAAAGGCTCTTAGGCAAAAAAGTTATTGTCTTTTTGTCGTGGTTCTTAATTCAACCTTCCACCGACCGTTTCCCACTATTTGGGAAAGTTTATTACAAATATTTTTTTTCAAGGGAAGCAATTAATTTTAATTACTAAATGTTTATTGTGGACACTTTAAAGGAATTTTTTGAAACATTTTATTTTGCTTTGTTACAAAGACTTTTATAATAAAAAATTTTAATCCCACACTTGTTACTAAATACTTAAAATTTGTTAACATTTATGTTTGTTTTTTATTTGTTGTATAAAGCTAAAACTTTAATTTATTAACTTTAATAAAGGTTTATATCTTATAAAATATCCTTAACCAGTGTTCTCTGGAAACTTAGATGTCTTTTCATGATAATGGAAACTTACATCTTATTTTAAGATGTACTTCACCTTAAATCGGTCCCTACATCTAGGGACATCATAGACCATATAAACATTACTGTTCGTCCATCGAGGATCGACGGGGACCATCGAGTCGTCTACGCGGGTGACTTTGTTTAAAGTGAGGAAGAGCTGCTTGGCGTCTACCTCACTCTCTCGTCCAAGCCCACTATATCCAGTGGCAGGATGTACGTCAAGACGACCAGTGATGGGTTCGGTTTCAGGAATCGTTATTGTTTGACACTTACGGGACTCCAGCGCCGGGTTTTGAATTCAGAGTTTCCTTCTCTTAGATGAGTTGTAGACCAAGGTTAACGAGTCTCATCCTCTCGGGGTGTTGTTTTTGCTTCACTGGCCTTTGGCTGGACTTGAACACCAGATCGCCAACTTGAGGTTTGCTCAGTTTAGACCATTTGGCCACCCATTCACCCTAAAAATCAGCCATAATAATAATCAAAGCCCTCTTAAATTCGGAGCCGAAGGACGTAAACATATACAATATGAATACCACATTAATTGATGCATTATGGAAGGAATCCTTACAACCTCGCCTAGCAATAAAGTACCTATTTACACGGTGTTATTTTTTTCGGGCGCATGGCTTGATCCCCCAAAATGGAACCTTTTCTTAAAAAATGCAGAAGTGGCATTTTCGGACAAATGCATAGCTTGTATCGTAAAAGGGAGAGCGCCACAAACATTGTGTACCCCTGGCGGGAATGATAGTAGCCAAGCCATTAGACAGTGTATCGATCTATACCAAATTTCACGATCCTATTTATCGGGAAGTAGGATGCAATTCGAGGTAACTGTCAGTCAAAGATAAAGTTAGGGATAGATAGAAAGCCGTATGCATACCATTTACTTTAATATGGATAACAAGGACAGACCTGTAGCTTAAGATGCAGCTAAAATTGGTTGCCGTGTGGACTTTGAAGCCAGGTAATTTACAAAGCAAACATTTGATGATGATGAGTTTAAGACAATCATATCAAGATCGAAGTTATTGACAAGATAGGACAAACATATAGAAGAACAAACTAAAAGTAGTCACATGACCATTTCACACTCGCATGAGTTTGAAGCCCAACCATTGACTCTCAAAGCTGACATTTATTAATGTTGGCATTACTTAGAAGTGAGACATAGTTTGATTTTTTTTAAAATGTTTTCTGTGATTTGTTAATCAATGATTTTGATTTATTTTAGTGTATTAAATCAGTATCTCAAATTTCACTTATTTAAAAAAAAAACCCGTTAAATCCCAATTTCAGACCGACCAATAGCGCGTTACAATTTCAGTGAGGATTGAGCTGAACAAAAAAGTAATTTCTTTAGGCATGACTTGATCAGTTTTGCTCGTTGATTCCTCACTTTAATCATCTTAAATGTCCCGTATAAAGATACCTTATTGTTTTCCGCAACCCATCATCATGGGAACAAAGTTGCATTTATAGCAACACCTTTCACTAAGTACAATGACCATCCTCAATACTGTTAGGTTTATGTAGACAGTGAGAAACATAAATGTTATCATCATAATGCAACACCATTCTAGAACATTATTAGGAATCCAGACAGACATATGCTTAGTCAGATAGACTTGTATATTTCTAATAAGACTTATTTAAGAAAACTGTTCATGCCTATCTTCTCCTCATTCATTTTCTGTGTAACTCAGGACATCGAACTTCGTGGCAAAAATAGTGACGATAGACATTTTCATGATTGGATTCAATTTATAGATACGGATGGCGGCATATGTCAATTGGTAATATTTGTTAAATTCTCACATGATACAAAATAAATTGATGGAGATGAGCAAGTGAAAGGAAAACAATTTGTCACATCAGCCATCATTTCTAAAGGGATCTCAATAGGAGACGATGAAAAAGTTATACGTCGGAAACTGAACAATTGTCGTTGGCGCTACGATATGTAGACAACGTAGAGAGTGCAGAGCTTGGCGCTACGATATGTAGACAACGTAGAGAGTGCAGAGCTTGGCGCTACGATATGTAGACAACGTAGAGAGTGCAGAGCTTGGCGCTACGATATGTAGACAACGTAGAGAGTGCAGAGCTTGGCGCTACGATATGTAGACAACGTAGAGAGTGCAGAGCTTGGCGCTACGATATGTAGACAACGTAGAGAGTGCAGAGCTTGGCGCTACGATATGTAGACAACGTAGAGAGTGCAGAGCTTGGCGCTACGATATGTAGACAACGTAGAGAGTGCAGAGCTTGGCGCTACGATATGTAGACAACGTAGAGAGTGCAGAGCTTGGCGCTACGATATGTAGACAACGTAGAGAGTGCAGAGCTTGGCGCTACGATATGTAGACAACGTAGAGAGTGCAGAGCTTGGCGCTACGATATGTAGACAACGTAGAGAGTGCAGAGCTTGGCGCTACGATATGTAGACAACGTAGAGAGTGCAGAGCTTGGCGCTACGATATGTAGACAACGTAGAGAGTGCAGAGCTTGGCGCTACGATATGTAGACAACGTAGAGAGTGCAGAGCTTGGCGCTACGATATGTAGACAACGTAGAGAGTGCAGAGCTTGGCGCTACGATATGTAGACAACGTAGAGAGTGCAGAGCTTGGCGCTACGATATGTAGACAACGTAGAGAGTGCAGAGCTTGGCGCTACGATATGTAGACAACGTAGAGAGTGCAGAGCTTGGCGCTACGATATGTAGACAACGTAGAGAGTGCAGAGCTTGGCGCTACGATATGTAGACAACGTAGAGAGTGCAGAGCTTGGCGCTACGATATGTAGACAACGTAGAGAGTGCAGAGCTTGGCGCTACGATATGTAGACAACGTAGAGAGTGCAGAGCTTGGCGCTACGATATGTAGACAACGTAGAGAGTGCAGAGCTTGGCGCTACGATATGTAGACAACGTAGAGAGTGCAGAGCTTGGCGCTACGATATGTAGACAACGTAGAGAGTGCAGAGCTTGGCGCTACGATATGTAGACAACGTAGAGAGTGCAGAGCTTGGCGCTACGATATGTAGACAACGTAGAGAGTGCAGAGCTTGGCGCTACGATATGTAGACAACGTAGAGAGTGCAGAGCTTGGCGCTACGATATGTAGACAACGTAGAGAGTGCAGAGCTTGGCGCTACGATATGTAGACAACGTAGAGAGTGCAGAGCTTGGCGCTACGATATGTAGACAACGTAGAGAGTGCAGAGCTTGGCGCTACGATATGTAGACAACGTAGAGAGTGCAGAGCTTGGCGCTACGATATGTAGACAACGTAGAGAGTGCAGAGCTTGGCGCTACGATATGTAGACAACGTAGAGAGTGCAGAGCTTGGCGCTACGATATGTAGACAACGTAGAGAGTGCAGAGCTTGGCGCTACGATATGTAGACAACGTAGAGAGTGCAGAGCTTGGCGCTACGATATGTAGACAACGTAGAGAGTGCAGAGCTTGGCGCTACGATATGTAGACAACGTAGAGAGTGCAGAGCTTGGCGCTACGATATGTAGACAACGTAGAGAGTGCAGAGCTTGGCGCTACGATATGTAGACAACGTAGAGAGTGCAGAGCTTGGCGCTACGATATGTAGACAACGTAGAGAGTGCAGAGCTTGGCGCTACGATATGTAGACAACGTAGAGAGTGCAGAGCTTGGCGCTACGATATGTAGACAACGTAGAGAGTGCAGAGCTTGGCGCTACGATATGTAGACAACGTAGAGAGTGCAGAGCTTGGCGCTACGATATGTAGACAACGTAGAGAGTGCAGAGCTTGGCGCTACGATATGTAGACAACGTAGAGAGTGCAGAGCTTGGCGCTACGATATGTAGACAACGTAGAGAGTGCAGAGCTTAGCGCTACGATATGTAGACAACGTAGAGAGTGCAGAGCTTGGCGCTACGATATGTAGACAACGTAGAGAGGGCAGAGCTTAGCGCTACGATATGTAGACAACGTAGAGAGTGCATAGCTTAGCGCTACGATATGTAGACAACGTAGAGAGTGCAGAGCTTGGCGCTTCGATATGTAGACAACGTAGAGAGTGCAGAGCTTGGCACTACGATATGTAGACAACGTAGAGAGTGCAGAGCTTAGCGCTACGATATGTAGACAATGTAGAGAGTGCAGAGCTTGGCGCTACGATATGTAGACAACGTAGAGAGTGCAGAGCTTGGCGCTACGATATGTAGACAACGTAGAGAGTGCAGAGCTTGGCGCTACGATATGTAGACAACGTAGAGAGTGCAGAGTATGGCGCTATGATATGTAGACAACGTAGAGATTGCAGAGCTTGATGCTACGATATGTAGACAACGTAGAGAGTGCAGAGCTTGGCACTACGATATGTAGACAACGTAGAGAGTGCAGAGCTTATGATATGTAGACAACGTAGAGAGTGCAGAGCTTTGCTCTACGATATTGAGACAAGGTAGAGAGTGCAGAGCTTGGCGCTACAATATGTAGACAACGTAGAGAGTGCAGAGCTTACGATATGTAGACAACGTAGAGAGTGCAGAGCTTTGCGCTACGATATGTAGACAACGTAGAGAGTGCAGAGCTTGGCACTACGATATGTAGACAACCCGGCGCTTGAGTCCCGTAAGTGTCAAACAATAACAATTCCTGAAACCGAACCCATCACTGGTCGTCTTGACGTACATCCTGCCACTGGATATAGTGGGCTTGGACGAGAGAGTGAGGTGGACGCCAAGCAGCTCTTCCTCACTTCAAACAAAATCACCCGCGCAGACGACTCGATGGACTTCGTCGATCCTCGATGGACGAACAATAATGTTTATATGGTCTTTGATGTCCGTAGATGTAGGGACCGATTTAAGGTGAAGTACATCTTAAAATAAGATGTAAGTTTCCATTTTCATCAAAAGACATCTAAGTACCCCGGAAAACACTCGTTAAGCATATTTTATAAGATATAAACCTTTATTAAAGTTAATAAATTAAAGTTTTAGCTTTATACAACAAATGAAAAACAAACATAAATGTTAACAAATTTTAAGTATTTAGTAACAAGTGTTGGATTAAATTTTTTATTATAAAAGTCTTTGTAACAAAGCAAAATAAAATGTTTCAAAAAATTCCTTTAAAGTGTCCACAATAAACATTTAGTAATTAAAATTAATTGCTTCCCTTGAAAAAAAATATATTTGTAATAAACTTTCCCAAATAGTGGGAAACGGTCGGTGGAAGGTTGAATTAAGAACCACGACAAAAAGACAATAACTTTTTTGCCTAAGAGCCTTTCTTAGCAGTCAGGAGAGATGAAATAGGACAAGAAATAAAGACAAGTTAATAACTTATGTGATCGCCATTGTTATTTGCGGAATTTATATTTCCTATAAACACATTGACAGGAAGTGAAGGAATTTATGAAAGGTTGTTGTTAAAGAAAAATAATTTATAATAGCATGTTATTTTAATTTTTTTACTCTCCGCTAGGTTTAAGGTGTATGAAATAATACATTGAATAAGTATGAAATAATGCAATTAATATGCATGAAATCATAGATCATGCATTTGTGAAATAATGCATTTAATACTTCATTAGCTACAACTTTAGTCACAATTAGAAGTAATAGTGGATTATTCGTATCTTGCATAGAATTGTTTTTTTCCCCATGCTAACATAACCTAGACAAAAGCGCTATAAAAGTATTCAGTTATCATCATCATGACTCCTTACAATCATACGAAGTCCATTGTGCTAAAAGTAATTAAGTCACAAACTACAGATTTTGAGATAATATATGATGCCACAAAAACTCTCGTCTCTTCACTCATTCTTTCAAAATTTGACTACTGTAACATTCTTCTCTCAGGCATTCCTCAACACCACATAGAAAAACTTCAGAAGGCACAGAACTCAGCATGCAGACTCATTTTTAAATCAAAGAAACATGACCACATTCAACCACACATGCGGCAACTCCACTGGCTTCCAATATCCTCTCGCATCAAATACAAGTCTTCCAATCTTTGCTTCAACTCGTTCACTGACCCTCACTTTCCTGTCTATCTCTCTGAACTGTTGCTTCCTTACATCCCCACAAGACAACTACGTTCTTCCATTGACAGTAGAACCCTCTCAATCCCAAGAACTAAAACTAAGACCATCGGTGAACGCTCCTTCTGCTTCCATGGGCCCACGTTCTGGAACCAGCTCCCCTTCCATATACGTCATAGTGAAACCTCGTCCATTTTCAAAAAGTCCCTTAAAACTCATCTGTTTAGGTCCGCCTATGACCTGTGATGCACCCTCCTTGCCCTACCTCATTTTCTGTTTTTGGTTGATCCTGAAGTGTCAAAGTGTCCTCGTTTTATAGCCATTTTCATTGTTTCTATAGAATAGTAGTTACTATCCTAGTGTCTCATTTGTATTTACTTAGTTTACATGTTTTAAAAATTGTAAAGCGCTTAGAGCTTTATGATAAGCGCTATATAAAAATGTCTAAATAAATAAATAAATAAATATTTGAAATGCTCTTGTCGTCTATAAAAATGTAAATAAATTTAATTTGTCTTGTTTAATTAATAGACTTATGTACATATTAATGTGTTCAAATTTTTGCATTATACTTGGTTATATCAGATAAGCTAAGATTTCATTTTTAATTGATTTTGACAAAAACATGACTCTAGTACATTTAACTCAAGGGTCTAAAATTGTAGTCTTTTCATGAAAACATGCACAACACAGTAATCTTGAATGACGCGTTATCTAATGCATTCCCAGTCTGCAACGGAGTAAACAAAATTCTACATCAATATATAAATGACGCACCTAGTCATGCACTATGTCTACACGTTAAAATGTCATGAAATTAGTGTTACTGAGTTAGAGGGTTCATAAAATAACAAAGTATTATAAATATTTTTTTTTAAAGAGTTGTATTTAACTTTTTTTTTCACGTCTGTAATCTTGGACTTAGCAATGGAGAAAACGTACGTCTTTATTTCGTCTCTATTTCTTTCTATCATTTGCATATGTCCTGTCTGCTGAGAAGGAATCTTAGCCAAAATATCATTCATTAAACTTATTTAAAATGTCACAATAAAGTTGTGTCTCTTTAAGTCCCTTTTCCTTGCTTTCGTATTAAATTTAGAACATAATTGATGTAATTATCTATATTTAGTCTCACCTGCAAGCATGTGACCGAGGCTTGCTTCAAATATCTAATCGCTTAGTGTATGATAATTGTGTTACACCTGAAAGGCGTCCAGGTACATTGAAAAATATTTTTCATCGAATATACATATATATTTATACATATAATATCTAAGCAAGACGCGATTTGGAAAAAAAAAAGTTTGATGATGGTGTGTTCCTTATTTTCAAGGTGGTTGCTCTGTTTGGCTGTGGGCATCAATGGTCAGTGTCTAGATAATTATATCCGCCAAGTAGGCGTTGTCTAGACAGACATCCGAATGTGGCATGAACAGTTTCAACAAGTCAAATTTATTAAGTATATCGAGTGTGGCGTAATTAGTTAACAACAACTAAAATTTAATAAGTATAATGAACGTTACGTGACCAGTTTCAACTAGTAGCATATACACTGGATAAAGTTTATGACTAAATTTTAATGACCTAATTTTTTGAGATGTTGGTTCTGATGATTCCTGTCAACAACTGAAGTAAGGGGTTGTTTATAGTGGATGTAGGCGTGCTGTCATTGGTTGATGGATGAGTTTGTTTATAGTGGATGTAGGCGTGCTGTCATTGGTGGATGGGTGAGTTTGTTTATAGTGGATGTAGGTGGGATGTCATTGGTGGATGGATTGGGTTTACCAAACTGATGTATGTTGTTGTCAATAACGGATGTATGAGAGGTAGGATTGTCAGTAATGGATTAACTGCGCAATTAATAATATATATATTGGCTGTTATAATGTATGCAATGAGCTCTCAATAATAGATCTATTGGCAATAATTAACAAGTGAAGGGATTTGTCAATAATGGATAAAGTGCGCTGTTAAGAACATATTTAATTGCTGTCAATAATGGATGAAATGACCTGTCAATAAGTCAATAATGTATTTAGCAAGATGTAAATTATTTAAGTAGAGGTTGCAAAAATATTGAAATGTTTGCTAAAATGGGAGAATCAGTGATTACAAAATGTAATAAGTTGACCTATTTGAATTTGTTTCTTTGTTTCAACATGTTGAACATTTCTGTTCTTATTTGATATATTTATAGACCAGCGATGTGTCAATTTTGAAGGAAAAAAAAAGATATCTAATCAATGCATTCATGTGAATGACGTCATTAAGTATGTTAATAAGAATTTAATTCAAGAAAAGCCGTCACCCTTGTGTCATAGAAATGGCAGCAATTCATATTTCTCTCATCAACAATATAAAACTCAATGTGACTAATGTTTGTTTTGTTGGTTGTTTGAAAATATGCTAATCAATCACAAGAACAGCAAACCATGGATCACAACCATTTAACATAATCATTCCTCCTAACCTATAGATTATTTCAAGACCCATAGATTCTTCCTGCATAGTTTAAACATGATCAAATGATCCCTAAACCTGGCTTTGAATCATCGTTAGATAACGAGGGTACGGAGTCAAATAAAAAGATGGGTTAATTTGAAGTGACGTCCAGGAACGGTCAACTAAAGTTAATTTGAAGTGACTTCGAGGAACGGTCAAGTACAGTTAATATGAAGTGACCTCCAGGAAAGGTCCATTAAAGTTAATTTTTGAGTACACATTTTTAGTAAGCCTATATAATAATGGTGTACTTTCAAACAACTTTGAAGGAAGATGCATTACGTTCAGTTGTGTGTATGTCACTTCATTATTTACAAGAACATGCTCGATGGGCTTTGAATTTCAGTTTTAAATTGAACTTCAAATGATGTGAGTCTTCATTGTATTTGTTTTTTGTATGTCACTTTTTGTAAAAAAATATACAAATGATGGAAATATCAAGACCATATTTCTTTTAAAAATACACACATTATTATATATTTATAAACTAGAGGGCTTCTCAAATACGTTAATCTTTATCTCTTACATTTTCAATCCCCTTTAATTGAAAACTTTTAATTTTTTTTTTTTTTTTAATATTTTACTCTTCACCTAAATAATTATATTGGCTCCATAACTTGTGACACTTAAATAAACCTTTTTATACAGAATCCTACCTTTGACCACCCCTATTTGGGCTCGCCCCTATCTGGGCCGGCCCCACAACTAATCCCGACCCACCCAGGCCCGCCCCGACATTGCTTTCATGTAAACGTCTTAGAGATTGGCACTCTGTTTTGAAAGTTGTATTATTCAAATCATGACTACATCAAAGCGACATTTCTTAATATCTTCTGTGTCTATCATTCTGTGAGTTTCCTTAATTGTTTTTTGAATATTAATTAAAGTTATTTTTGAAAATTCTTAAAAGTTTCCAATGATTGTAGAAGATTCTACAGCATATTTTATTTTAAAATTCCTAATCTCTACCAGAAGTCTTACGCTGTACTTCAAGCTTCTATGTAAATTATTTCATCTTGGAAAAAGTGGAAATTATAGGTTTTGTTGTCATAACGTGGTAAATATAGGTTTTGTTGTGAGATGATTTTTATTGGTAGGTATATGTAGATAACGCTTTCATACGTTTATAACCTTCTCGTCTCTAGGGATAGCCCTTGTTTGATTTTATTATTTGTTTGTTTCTAGAGATAACTCTCATATGAATGTATGGCCTGCTTGTGTCTTGGGATACATCTCGTATGGTTGTACCACCTGCTTGTGTCTAGGTATACATCTCGTATGATTGTATCACCTGCTTGTGTCTAGGGATACATCTCGTATGATTGTATCACCTGCATGTGTCTAGGGTTACATCTCGTATGATTGTATCACCTGCTTGTGTCTAGGGATACATCTCGTATGATTGTATCACCTGCTTGTGTCTAGGGATACATCTCGTATGATTGTATCACCTGCTTGTGTCTAGGGATACATCTCGTATGATTGTATCACCTGCTTGTGTCTAATGATACATCTTGTATGATTGTATCACCTGCTTGTGTCTAGGAATACATCTCGTATGATTGTATCACCTGCTCAGAAAATGATCCTTCATTCAGCTGTAAACTTGGGGTGTTTCTTACACTCTGACAAATCCGGCAATAGGCAACCAGGCGATATTAATTGTAAAAATAACCTTATTAGTTTACACCACACAAACATCCAAAAGAAAAAAGAACATTATTGATCTTAATAATTATAATAATAATAAAATTTATTTAAAAATGACGCTTTATCCTCAAAGCCTTGAAGCGCGGTACATAGTCTAGTACATTAAAATAGAAATGAAACAATCTATAATATGCCTCATTGAAATACAAAATGCAACATTACAAAAACTATATACGAGAATACCCATTCTAAGTCTTTCATATCTTGCAACCATAAACAACACAGGCCAATACACATCTACAAGATACTATCCAGTTAGACAACATCACTCCAGCAGGTGTTTGCGAGATTGATATGTATTTAAATCAGTTTTGAAAGACTCAAGTGACTGGCTGTTTCTGAGAGTGACAGTCAGGGTGTTCCAAATTGTTGGGACAGCAAATGCGAAAGTATGCCCCTCGTAGAGTCTCAAGGCGATCACGTGGTATTAAAAACGTGTTCCATCAGATGAGCGGAATTGTCAAATTGCTACATACGGCGTCATCAGCACTTTAAAATATGATGGTGCCAGGTCATGCAAGCAGCGGTAGCACAGAATTGCTATTTTATACTGTATGTGAGCACGGACCGGCAGCTAATGCACCTCTCTCAGAAGTGTTTTAGCGTGATCATATTTGCATTTTCAAAGAATAATGCGAGCCGCATTATTCTCTGCTATTTGAATTGTATCTAGGAGCATAGCTGGAAGACCCACCATAGAACATTGCAGTAGTCCATGCGTGATAGCATGAATGCAGACATCAGCCACTTTGATGCATCTAACGTTAAAAAAGGTCTTATAGGACTAATTCTGCGCAGCTCTAGAAAATTCGCCTTAAAAATCATGTTAATGTGGTTTTCGATAGATAGTGATCTGTCTAAGTAGACACCAAGGTTTCGCAGTTTTTACGCAAACTCAATCTATATACCAGAGAGGGTAAGGTTTTGTGTGTTATTTATATATTTTAGCTTTTTTAGTATTAGCAATGGGGATCAACTCGGTCTTTTTTCTCGTTCAATTTAAGCTTCACCGTCTAGATTCACCGTCTTTAGCAGTGGAGTTACAACCGCCTCTTTAAAAGAGGATGGAACAATACCAGATTTTAGAGACTGATTTATGATATTAGTTATGATATGGACTATATTCATTTAAACATTCGTACAACAGCCTTGCCGGAAGAAGGTCAAGCAAAAATAACTTTTTCGGGAGTCAGCCAGGATTTTCTTCACATCGGATTTAGTGACCTCCGAAAATCCGCTCATAGGAGTGCCGTTCAACGGCAGCATCGGTGCAAATGTCAAGTCTCGCCCTGGTCTACGTAACTTTTGTTATAAAGAACTCATTGAGAGTGTCCTGAAGCTCACCCAGTTGGCCCAAAGATGTCTGGCTAGTGTTGAGTTTGCGCAAATTAATCTATTAAACAAAATTCAAAATTTAATTTTAAAATAAAACATATTAAAATTTAAGATATCTAAAAAAATATGTTCAATAATAAACATCTAATAGCTTCATGATTGTTCTTAGACAGGATGCATTGTTCAGATAAATTAATCTCAAATCGGGCAACAAGTGTCACATTTTATGTGGGTCCTTGAAATATCAAAGAAGAGAAAGAAAAAGAGTTTTGTTGAAATAGTCAATCGTTGATGTAAACGAGAAAAGGGGGGGGGGGAATTATCGGCTTTAAATAAAAGTAACCACGTCATACTCATAAGAAAAATAGTTATTGCAAATACAAAATAATAATTAATAGAAGAATTAGTTATTCTTACGCCGGCGTAAGAAATAATTTATGTATCATGGACACTATTTTGATTGTTTGCTTTACTGCTTGGCATTGGTCAACTTATCTTTCAATTTATATATTGCAACCCTCTTGGAAGGGATCGAATGTGAAATACAATTTGCGTACAAGTTGTAGTACAAGTGTGGTGTTTGCATCCACCGTTTGGTTAAGCTTTTGAATTAAATTAAATTTATTTTATAAACGTTATCACGTTGTTTGCTTAAAACTACATAAGAAAGTGGGAAAAGAATACAAATCCGTTTGAAAACAGTTTTAAAAATTTTTTTATTGGAATTATTTAATTTTAAACACTGTTTTACAAATTTAAAATTTGTCTTAAAAAATCTAAGATGTATCTCACTCTATATATAAATATATTTAAAAATCTATAATTATCTCCCTTTAAAAAAATTGTTTGCATATACATTTCTATTTTTTTTTTAATATATAAGAAAAAAAATAACATTTCAATAAAATTAAATTATGCAACAGTAATGCATTGCAGTTGTTAGAACTAGATTTATTCTATATAGTAATTTTTTTTGGAAAAGCATGTTTTAAAAAAAATTCAATATTTATATGGCCTAGTTCAAATAGTGCTGTCAACTTACATAGTGAGTTTGGAGACATGCAGTTCAAATGATTTACTTTGGATTAGTTCAATTAGGGCTGTAAACTTACATAGTGACTTTGGAGACATGGATTTCAATTGCTTTACTTTGGTCTAGTTCAAATAGTGCTGTCAACTTCAATAGTGAGTTTGGAGACATGGAGTTCGATTGCTTTACTTTGGACTATTTGAAATAGTGCTGTCAACTTACATTAATGCTGTAAACTTACACAGCGAGTTTTGAGTTATTGAAATTGATTGTTTCAGTTTAATACATTTTAATATTTAACATTAAATTTAAATGAACTTGTAAATGATATTGTTTTAATTCTGTTGGTAACGTTTTTTAAATATTGTTTGGTATGTTGATTGTGTATTTTCATTGAACACATGTTTGTTGCTTGAGACTTCAAGACTGACAAGTTGTGATTAATATCAGGTTATTTCTATTTGTTGTACATGCTTCTGGATTTGTTTAAAAAATTTGTCAAAGTTGATGGAAATGTCAATGTGTAATTTATTTGAAGAACGTTATAGCAGTTTTAAATTTAAAGTAAATATTTCATCAAATGAATATTGGGAAATGTTACATTATTTTTACACGATTTGAAGGAAGTTTTTTTGTAAACACATGATGTTTACTTTAACAAATTATGCCATTAATATTCGATTGATGAAAATGATCAGTTTTTAAAACTGCTCAGACCTATATAAAAACTTTTTTTTTTTTTTTTAAATATTTCAATACATTAATTTTTAACAAGTAAAATGCTAGTTTATTAATTTGTTTTCAGCGTGTAAACTGATGTTATGTCTTTGTATAGGAAACATTTGTAAAAGGATTTTTAAAGTATTTTATTTTTTATTGATTAATTATTTAAACACAAAAAATGTATATAAAAAAAAAAAACTTAAAAATTGTAACAAAGTAAAACAATATATGTGTTTCACAAAGCAAGTTGATCTGATCCGCTTGCCATTTCAAGGCCCTCTGCCACTTCTTCCCCCCCCCCGAAACATGCGTTCAAAGTTTATAATTTAAAATATCTTAGGGCCTCTGCAGATGTACTGTTTGCAGGGCCCACGCGTTCAGTTCTGAGGTTCAGTGAAACTATTTTAGTTGTATCTTGCATCTTTGCTGTTACCCTACTATTATGTGCACAATCTAAATTCAGGTATGCCCTAAAATGTCTTCTTGTTTTTTCAATGATCACCAATTCTCTATAAGCTATAAAGAGTTCAGGGCTTTACTAGCCACGGAAATGAGTATTCTCAAGGACGCCAAAACTTGAAATAGATTTAGTTCATGTTGGGCTTGAGCAAGTAAATGATGTTCTTAAATATGTCTAATTTTAGCCCATTGCACTGGAAATTCTGAAAGTTCCTGTCTTAAATATCTGAAAGAAACACCAAATTCAACAAGCGTCAAATTGCATCACTGCATTTTGAATTTACCCGACAATCTTAGGCCCCCTCAATTTCTACGCATCACTCCCTATAAATGATTCATGGGAAAAATTGCATTTGAATAAATACTTGGGGGTGCATTTTTAAGTAAACCTGAATTCAGCATTTCTATTTGATATCGGAAATTTATTTTTTTAATCATCAGAAGGAGGCATTCTTAGGGATCTCAATCCACAAAATATAAAATAAATTAACTCATAAAAATGTTCTTGTTTCTTTTCAGTAATATCCCAGGGAAGAGGTGTGTATTTGTAACATACCTACCATTACTTGTTTTTGTGTAAAATCAGAGTCAATAATTGTAGCATCTCTTTGTCAAACATTGTTTTTTTGTAACACTTTATTGTAAAAGTGGTGAGACCACTGGGGAACCCCTGCAACTTCTCGTTTGTTCACCAGCAAAAGTTATAAGTTATATTTTATCGCTTTCCTTGTCTCCCCTGACCACCTCAGGGCCGATGCTAGGAGGATGTGGGGCATTGGGCAAATTGAATCAAGAAATCGGACCATGTCACCCAGTTCTGCGAGATCTCATCAGCTGCATAGAACGATTAAATGTAAGAACACCAGAGCGCAGTGAACGATAGCGGTATCTCTGACATCCTGCAGGAACGTCAATTGCTACCACATTCGTAGGAACAGATGGTGGGGCCTTGCAGAATTGGAGCCCCTTTTTTGTAGAGTAGAATTCAGCTGGGATGGAGTCTACACTTTGAGCATTGCCATGGCTTGAGAAAATACGTATTTCTTCTAGTGTCTTTAACAAGGAATGTGTACCTGTCTCACTGAGTGTATTCTCTTTCAAAGTTCACTGACTAAGGCGTTGTTTCAATCTCAATATCTGTAAATCCATCGATATGATCAAATCAACTTTATTATACATATATATGTGTTTGTGTGTATAATTTGCATATATGTATATAAATAAAAACACATTTAATTAATTATATTTTATGTATTTTTTATATATGAAGAAGGGTGTTTGTGAAAGTACCTTAACAATTGATTACATTATTGACGCATACACAACGAATCGAACATTACTGGCGTCATTTAGTAAATCAATATGATCATGCACAAGCGATTCTTATTTAATGAAATGAAGTAAAGAATATTTTTAACAAAAAAAAAA
>CAXITT010001347.1:83923-99525 GCA_964033795.1 Lymnaea stagnalis | reverse complement strand
GCGACATACAATTAACTCAAGTCAACATACAATTAAATAAAGGCGACATACAATTAAAGGAAGGCTAAATACAATTAAACAAAGCCTACATACAATCAAATAAGGCCACATACAATTAAAAGAAGGCCACATACAATTAAAAGAAGGCTACATACAATTAAATGAAGGTTACATACAATTAAATAAAGGCTACATACAAATAAATAAAGGCTACATACAATCAAATAAATACCACATACAATTAAATAAAGAATACATACAATTAAATAAAGGCTACATACAATTAAATAAAGGCTACATACAATTAAATGAAGGCTACATACAATTAAATGAAGGCTACAGACAATTAAATGAAGGCTACATACAATTAAAAGAAGGCTACATACAATTAAATGAAGGCTAAATGCAATTAAATGAAAGCTACATACAATTAAATGAAGGCTACATACAATTAAATAAAGGCGACATACAATTAAATGAATGCGACATACAATTAACTCAAGTCAACATAAAATTAAATGAAGACGACATACAATTAAAGGAAGGCTACATACAATTAAATAAAGCCTACATACAATAAAATAAAGGCTACATACAATTAAATAAAGGCTACATACAAAAAAATAAAGGCTACATACAATCAGATAAAGTCCACATACAATTAAATAAAGAATACATACAATTAAATAAAGGCTCTATACAATTAAAAAAAGGCTATATACAATTAAATGAAGGCTACATACATTTAAATGAAGGCTACATACAAATAAATGAAGGATACATACAATTAAATAAAGGCTACATACAATTAAATGAAGGCTACATACAATTAAATGATAGGTTTTATAAAATTAAATGAAGGCTATATATTATTAAAGGAAGGATACATAGATTAAATAAAGGATACATACACTTAAATAAAGACTACATTCAATTAAATAAAAGCGACATACAATTAAATAAAGGCTATATACAATTAAATAAAGGCTACATGCAATTAAATAAAGGCTACATACAATTAAGTAAAGGCTACATACAATTAAATAAAAGCTAAATACAATTAAATAAAGGCTACATACACTTTAATAAAGGCTATATACAATTAAGTGAAAGCTACAAACAATTTAATGAAGGCTAGATACAATTAAATGAAGGCTAAATACAATTAAATAAAGGTTACATACAATTAAATGAAGGCTACATAAAATTAAATGAAGGCTACATACAAATAAATAAATGCTACATACAATTAAATGAATGCTATTTACAATTAACTGAAGGCCACATACAATTAAATGAAGGCTACATACAATAAAATGTAGGCTACATACAAGTAAATAAAGGTTACATACAATTTAATAAAGGCTACAAACAATTATATAAAGGTTACATACAATTAAATGTAGGCTACATACAATTAAATAAAGGCTATATATAATTTAATAAAGGCTACATACAATTAAATGAAGGCTACATACATTTAAATGAAGGCTACATACAATTAAATGAAGGATACATACAATTAAATGTAGGCTACATATTATTAAATGAAGTCTACATACAATTAAATGAAGGCTACATAAAATTAAATAAAGGCTATATACAATTAAATGAAGGCTACATAGATTAAATAAAGGATACATACAATTAAATAAAGACAACATACATTTAAATAAATGTTACATACAATTAAATGAAGGCTACATACAATTAAATGAAGGCTACATACAATTAAATGAAGACTACATACAATTAAATGAAGGCTACATAAAATTAAATAAAGGCTACACATATTAAATAAAGGCTACATACAATTAAATAACGGCTACATACAATTAAATAAAGGCTTCATACAATTAAATAAAGACTAGATACAATTAAAAAAGGCTACATACAATTAAATAAAGGCTACGTACAATAAACAAAAGGCTACATACAAATAAATAAAGGCTACATACAATAAAATAAAGGCTACATACAATTAAATAAAGTCTACATACAATTAAAAGAAAGCTACATACACTTAAATGAAGGCTACAAACAATTAAATGAAACTAAATACAATTAAATGAAGGCTATATACAATTAAATGGGGGCTACAAACAATTAAATGAAGTCTACATAGATTAAATAAAGGCTACATACAATTAAATAAAGACTAAATACAATTAAATAAAAGCTACATACAATTAAATAAAGGCTACGTACAATTAAATAAAGGCTACATACAATTAAGTTAAGGCTACAAACAATTAAGTGAAGGCTACATACAATTAAATGAAGGCTAAATACAATTAAATGAAGGCTACATACAATTAAATGAAGGTTACATACAATTAACCGAAGGCTACATACAATTAAATGAAGGATACATACAATTAAATGAAGGCTACATACAATTAAATGAAGGCTACATACATTGAAATGAAGGATACATACAATAAAATTAAGGCTACATACAATTAAATTAAGGCTAGATACAATTAAATGAAGGCTACATACAATTAAATAAAGGCTACATACAATTAAATAAAGGCTGCATACAATGAAATAAAGGCAACATGCAATTAAATGAAGGCTACATACAATTAAATAAAGGCTGAATACAATTAAATAAAGGCTACATTCATTTAAATAAAGGCTCTATACAATTAAATAAAGGCTACATACAATTAAATGAAGGCTACATATATTTAAAGATGGCTACATACAATTAAAAGAAGGATACATACAATTAAATGAAGGCTACATACAATTAAATGAAGGCAACATACAATTAAATGAAGGCTGAATACAATTAAATAAAGGCTACATTCATTTAAATAAAGGATGTATACAATTAAATGAAGGCTACATATATTTAAATGAAGGCTACATACAATTAAATGAAGGATACATACAATTAAATGAAGGCTACATAGAATTAAATGAAGGCTACATACAATTAAATGAAGGCTACATACAATTAAATAAAGGTTACATACAATTAAATCAAGGCTACATACAATTAAATGAAGGCTACATACAATTAGATGAATGCTATTTACAATTAACTGAAAGCTACATTCTATTAAATGAAGGTTACATACAATAAAATGGAGGCTACATACAAGTAAATAAAGGCTAAATACAATTTAATAAAGGCTACATACCATTAAATAAATACAATTAAATGGAGACTACATACAATTAAATAAAGGGTGCATACAATTAAATAAAGGCTACATACATTTAAAAAAGGCTACATAAAATAATAATTAAATTAAGGCTACATACAATCAAATAAAGGCTGCATACAATTAAATGAAGGCTACAAACAATTAAATTAAGGCTAGATACATTAAAAAAAGGCTAAATACATTTAAATAAAGGCTACATACAATTAAATAAAAGCTACATACAATTAAATATAGGTTACATACAATTACATAAAGGCCACATACAATTAAATAAAGGCCACATACAATTAAATAAATGTGGCATACAATTAAATAAAGGCTACATACAATAAAACAAAGGCCACATACAATTAAATGAAGGCTATTTACAATTAAATGAGGGCTACATACAATTAAATGAAGGCTTCATACATTTAAATGAAGGCTACATACAATTAAATGAAGGCTACATACAAGTAAATAAAGGCTACATACAATTAAATGAATGCTACTTACAATTAACTGAAGGCTACATACAATCAAATAAATGCTACAAACAATAAAATGAAGGCTACATACAAGTAAATAAAGGCTACATACAATTTAATAAAGGCTACATACCATTAACTAAATGCTACATACAATTAAATGAAGACTACATACAATTAAATAAAGGCTATATACAATTAAATGAATGCTTCATACAATTAAATGAAGGCTACATTACAATTAAATGAAGGCTACATACAAGTAAATAAAGGCTATACAATCAAATGAAGGCTGCTTACAATAAATTGAAGGCTACATACAATTTAATAAAGGGTACATACACTTAAATTAATTCTACATACAATTAAATGAAGGCTACATACAATTAAAAAAAGGCCATCCACAATTAAATAAAGGCCACCTACAATGAAATAAAGGCCACCTACAATTAAATAAAGGCCACATACAATTAAATAAAGGCCACATACAATTAAATGAAGGCTACATACAATTAAATGAAGGCTATATACAATTAAATGAAGGCTACATATTATTAAATTAAGGCTACATACAAATAAATAAAGACCACCTACAATTAAATAAAGGCCACCTACAATTAAATAAAGGCCACATACAATTAAATAAAGGCGACATACAATTAAATAAAGGCTACATAAAATAAAACAAAGGCCAAATACAATTAAATGAAGGCTATTTACATATAATTGAAGGCTACATACAATTTAATAAAGGCTGCAGGCTACATACAATTAAATAAAGGCTACACACATTAAATAAAGTCTACATACACTTAAATAAAGGCTACATACAATTAAGTGAAAGCTAAAAATAATTAAGTGATGGCTAGATACAATTAAATGGAGGCTAAATACAATTAAATGAAGGTTACATACAATTAAATAAAGGTTACATACAATTAAATTAAGCCTACATACAATGAAATGAAGGCTACATACAATTAAATGAAGGCTACATACAATTAAATAAATGCTACATACAATTAAATGAATGCTACTTACAATTAACTGAAGGCTACATACAATAAAATGAAGGCTACATACAAGTAAATAAAGGCTACATACAATTTAATAAAGGCTACATACCATTAAATAAATGCCACATACAATTAAATGAAGACTACATACAATTAAATAAAGGCTGCAGGCGACAAACAATTAAATAAAGGCTACACACATTAAATAAAGGCTACATACAATTAAATAAAGACTACATACAATTAAATGAAGGCTACATACAATTAAAAGAAGGCTACTTACAATAAATTGAAGGCTACATACAATTTAATAAAGGATACATACTTAAATTAAGGCTACATATAATTAAATGATGGTTACATACAATTAAATGAAGGCTACATACAATTAAATGAAGGCTACATACAATTAAATGAAGGCTACATACAATTAAATGAAGGCTACATACAATTAAATGAAGGCTATTTACAATTAATTGAAGGCTACATACAATTAAATAAAGCTACATACAATTAATTAAAGGCTACACATATAAAATAAAGGCTACATACAATTAAATAAAGGCTACATACAATTAAATAAAGGCTACATACAATTAAATAAAGGCTACATACAATTAAATAAAGTCTACAAACAATTACGTAAAGGCAACCTACAATTAAATAAAGGTCACATACAATTAAATAAAGGCCACATACAATTAAAAGAAGGCTACATACAATTAAATGATGTTTACTTAAAATTAATTGAAGGCTACATACAATTAAATGATGTTTACTTAAAATTAATTGAAGGCTACATACAATTTAATAAAGGCTACATACACTTAAATTAAGGCTAAAAACAATTAGATAAAGACTACATACAATTAAATAAAGGCTACTCGCAA
This sequence comes from Lymnaea stagnalis, assembly GCA_964033795.1. NCBI lineage: Eukaryota > Metazoa > Mollusca > Gastropoda > Lymnaeidae > Lymnaea > Lymnaea stagnalis. The sequence goes on along the minus strand of CAXITT010001347.1, from coordinate 93,973 downwards.
TTAAATAATGGCTACATACAATTATATAAAGGCTACATACAATTAAATAAAGGCTACAAACAATTATATAAAAGCTTCATACAATTAAATAAAGGCTACATACAATTAAGTGAAGGCTACAAACAATTATGTGATGGCTACATACAATTAAATGAAGGCTAAATACAATTAAATGAAGGCTACATACAATTAAATGAAGGTTTCATACAATTAAATAAAGGCTACATACAATTAAATGAAGGCTATATACAATTAAATGAGTGCTACATTCCATTAAATGAAGGCTACATACAATTCAAAAAGGCTACATACAATTAAATAAAGGCTACGTACAATTAAATGAAGGCTACATACAATTACATAAAAGCTACATACAATTAAATAAAGGCTACATACAATTAAATAAAGGCTACAAACAATTATATAAAGGCCACATACAATTAAAAAAATGCCACATACAATTAAATGAAGGCTACATAAATTAAAGTAAGGCTACATACAATTAAATGAAGACTAAATACAATTAAATAAAGGCTACATACAATTACATAAAATCTACATACAATTAAATAAAGGCTACATACAATTAAATAAAAGCTAAATACAATTAAGTGAAGGCTACAAACAATTAAGTGAAGGCTAAATACAATTAAATGAAGGCTACATACAATTAAATGAAGGTTATATACAATTAAATGAAGGCTACATACAATTTAATAAATGCTACATACATTTAAATAAAGGCTACATACAATTACATAAAAGCTACATACAATTAAATAAAGGCTACATACAATTAAATGAAGGCTACATACAGTTAAATTAAAGCTACATACAATTAAATGAAGGCTACATACAATTAAATGAAGGCAACATACAATTAAATCCAGGCTACATACCCTTTACAAAAGGCTACATACAATTTATTGAAGGCTACATACAATTAAATAAAGTCTACATACAATTAAATAAAAGATACATACAATGAAATGAAGGCTACATACAATTAAATAAAGGCTACATACAATTAAATAAAGGCTACATGCAATAAAGTAAAGGCTCCATACAATTAAATAAAGGCTCCATATAATTAATTAAAGGCTACATACAATTAAATAAAAGCAACATACATTTAAATGAAGGCTACATACAATTAAATGAAGGCTACATACACTTAAATAAAGGCTACATACAATTAATTGAAGGCTACAAACAATTAAGTGAAGGCTAGATACAATAAAATGAAGGTTACATACAATTAAATTAACACTTCTTACAATTAAATGAAGGCTACATACAATTAAATAAAGGCTACATACAATTTAATAAAAGCTACATACAAATAAATAATTACTACATACAATTAAATAAATGTTACATACAATTAAATATAGGTTACATACAATTAAATGAAGGTTACATACAATTAAATGAAGGCTACATACAATTAAATGAATGCTACATACAATTAAATGACGGCTACATACATTTAAATGAAGGCAACATACAATTAAATGATGGCTACATACAATTAAGTGAAAGCTACAAACAATTAATTGAAGGCTAAATACAATTAAATGAAGGCTAAATACATTTAAATAAAGGCTACATACAATTTAATAAAGAATACATACAGTTAAATAAAGGCTGCATACAATTAAAGAAAGGCCTCAAGCAATTAAATAAAGGCCACATACAATTACATGAAGGCCACAAAAAATTAAATGATGGCCACATACAATTAAATGAAGGCTAAATACAATTAAATGAAGGCTACATACAATTAAATGAAGGATACATACAATACAATTAAGGTTACATAAAAATAAATGAAGGCTACATACAATTAAATGAAGGCTACATACAATTAAATGAAGGCTACATACAATTAAATAAAGGCTACATACAATTAAATGAAAGCTACATACACTTAAATGAAGGCTACAAACAATTAAACGATACTACATACAATTAAATGAAGGCTATATACAATTAAATGAAGGCTACAAACAATTAAATAAAGGCTACATATAATAAAATGAAGGCTGTATACAATTAAATAAAGGCTACATACAATTAAATGAAGGCTACATACAATTAAATAAAGGATACATCCAATTAAATGAAGAATAAATAAAATTAAATGATGTCTATATACAATTAAATGAAGGCTATATACAATTTAATGAAGACTACATACAGATAAATGAAGGCTACTTTCAATTAAATGAAGGCTACATACAATTAAATAAAGGCGACATACAATTAAATGAATGCGACATACAATTAAATGAAGGCGACATACAAATAAATGAAGGCGACATAGACTTAAATGAAGGCTACATAAAATTAAATGAAGTCTACATCCAATTAAATGAAGGCTATATACAATTTAATGAAGGCTACATACAATTAAAGGAAGGCTACATACAATTAAAAGAAGGCTACATACAAGTAAATAAAGGCGACATACAATTAAATGAATGCGACATACAATTAAATGAAGGCGACATACAATTAAATGGAGGATACATACAATTAAATGAAGGTTACATACAATATAAAGAAGGCTACATACAATTATATGAAGGCTACATACAATTAAATGAAGGCTACATATAATTAAATGAAGGCGACATACAATTAAATGAATGCAACATACAATTAACTCAAGTCAACATACAATTAAAGAAAGGCTACATACAATTAAATAAAGCCTACATACAATAAAATAAAGGCCACATACAATTAAATGAAGGCTACATACAATTAAATTAAAGCTACATACAATTAAATGAAGGCTACATACAATTAAATAAAGGCATCATACAAATAAATAAAGGCTGCATACAATCAAATAAAGGCCACATACAATTAAATAAAGAATACATACAGTTAAATAAAGGCTGCATAAAATTAAATGAAGGCTATATACAATTAAATGAAGGCTAAATAAAATTAAATAAAGGCTACATACAATTAAATGAAGGCTGCATACAATGAAATAAAGGCAACATGCAATTAAATGATGGCTACATATAATTAAATAAAGGCTGAATACAATTAAATAAAGGCTACATTCATTTAAATAAAGGCTGTATACAATTAAATGAAGGCTACATATATTTAAATGAAGGCTACAAACAATTAAATGAAGGATACATACAATTAAATGAAGGTTACATACAATTAAATGAAGGCTACATACAATTAAATGAAGGCTACATACAATTAAATAAAGGTTACATACAATTAAATCAAGGCTACATACAATTAAATGAAGGCTACATACAATTAGATGAATGCTATTTACAATTAACTGAAGGCTACATTCTATTAAATGAAGGTTACATACAATAAAATGAAGGCTACATACAAGTAAATAAAGGCTACATACAATTTAATAAAGGCTACATACCATTAAATAAATGCTACATACAATTAAATGGAGACTACATACAATTAAATAAAGGCTACATACAATTAAATAAAGGCTACATACATTAAATAAAGGCAACATACAATAAAATAAAGGCTACATACAATTAAATAAAGGCTACATACAATTAAATGAAAGCTACATACACTTTAATGAAGGCTACAAACAATTAAACGAAACTACATTCAATTAAATGAAGGCTATATACAATTAAATGAAGGCTACAAACAATTAAATAAAGGCTACATATAATAAAATAAAGGCTGCATACAATTAAATAAAGGCTACATACAATTAAATGCAGGCTACATACAATTAAATGAAGGATACATACCATTAAATGAAGGATAAATACAATTAAATTATGTCTATATACAATTAAATGAAGGCTATATACAATTTAATGAAGGCTACATTCAAATAAATAAAGGCTACATACAATTAAATGCAGGCTACATACAATTAAATAAAGGCGACATACAATTAAATGAATGCGACATACAATTAAATGAAGGCGACATACAAATAAATGAAGGCGACATAGACTTAAATGAAGGCTACATACAATTAAATGAAGTCTACATCCAATTAAATGAAGGCTATATACAATTAAATGAAGGCTACATACAATTAAATGAAGGCTACATACAATTAAATGAAGGCTACATACAATTAAATAAAGGCTACATACAATTAAATGAATGCGACATACAATTACATGAAGACGACATACAATTAAATGAAGGATACATACAATTAAATGAAGGCTACATACAATTAAAGGACGGCTACATACAATTATATGAAGGCTGCATACAATTAAATGAAGGCTACATATAATTAAATGAAAGCAACATACAATTAAATAAAGGCGACATACAATTAAATGAATGCAACATACAATTAACTCAAGTCAACATACAATTAAAGGAAGGCTACATACAATTAAATAAAGCCTACATACAATAAAATAAAGGCTACATACAATTAAATGAAGGCTACATACAAATAAATAAATGCTGCATACAATCAAATAAAGGCCACATACAATTAAATAAAGAATACATACAGTTAAATAAAGGCTGCATACAATTAAATGAAGGCTATATACAATTAAATGAAGGCTACATAAAATTAAATAAAGGCTACATACAATTAAATGAAGGCTGCATACAATGAAATAAAGGCAACATGCAATTAAATGATGGCTACAAACAATAAAATAAAGGCTGAATACAATTAAATAAAGGCTACATTCATTTAAATAAATGCTGTATACAATTAAATAAAGGCTACATACAATTAAATGAAGGCTACATATATTTAAATGAAGGCTACATACAATTAAATGAAGGATACATACAATTAAATGAAGGCTACATACAATTAAATGAAGGCTACATACACTTAAATGAAGGCTACATAAAATTAAATGAAGGCTATATACAATTAAATGAAGGCTACATACATTTAAATGAAGGATACATACAATAAAATTAAGGCTACATACAATTAAATGAAGGCTACATACAATTAAATGAAGGCTACTTACAATTAAATGAAGGCTACAGACAATTAAATGAAGGCTACATACAATAAAATTAAGGCTAAATACAATTAAATGAAGGATACATACAATTAAATGAAGGCTACATACAATTACATAAAGGCTACACACAATTAAATGAAGGCTACATACAATTAAATGAAGGCTAAATACATTTAAATAAAGGCTACATACAATTAAATGAAGGCTGCATACAATTAAATAAAGGCAACATGCAATTAAATTATGGCTACATACAATTAAATAAAGACTGCATACAATTAAATAAAGGCTACATACATTTAAATAAATTCTCTATACAATTAAATAAAGGCTACATACAATTAAATGAAGGTTACATACATTTAAATTTAAGGCTACATACAATTAAATGAAGGATACATACAATTAAATGAAGGCTACATACGATTACATGAAGGCTACATACAATTAAATGAAGGCTATATACAATTAAATGAAGGCTACATATATTAAAAAAAGGATAAATACAATTAAATAAAGACTACATACAATTACACAAAAGCTACATACAATTAAATAAAGGCTACAAACAATTAAATAAAGGCTACATACAATTAAATAAAGGCTACATACAATTAAGTAAAGGCTACATACAATTAAATAAAAGCTACATACAATTAAATAAAGGCTACATACACTTAAATAAAGGCTACATACAATTAAGTGAAAGCTACAAACAATTAAGTGAAGGCTAGATACAATTAAATGAAGGCTAAATACAAATAAATGAAGGCTACATACAATTAAATAAAGGTTACATACAATTAAATGTATGCTACATACAATTAAATAAAGGCTACATATAATTTAATAAAGGCTACATACAATTAAATTAAGGCTACATACAATTAATTAAAGACCACATACAATTAATTAAAGACCACCTACAATTAAATGAAGGCTATATACAATTAAATGAAGGCTACAAACAATTAAATACAGGCTACATATTATGAAATAAAGGCTGCATACAATTAAATAAAGGCTACATACAATTAAATAAAGTCGGCATACAATTAAATAATGGCTACATACAAATAAATAAAGGCTACATACAATGAAATAAAGGCCACCTATAATTAAATAAAGGCCACCTACAATGAAATAAATGTCACCTACAATTAAATGAATGCTACTTACAATAAAATTAAGGCTAAATACAATTAAATGAAGGATACATACAATTAAATGAAGGCTACATACAATTACATAAAGGCTACACACAATTAAATGAAGGCTACATACAATTAAATGAAGGCTAAATACATTTAAATAAAGGCTACATACAATTAAATGAAGGCTGCATACAATTAAATAAAGGCAACATGCAATTAAATTATGGCTACATACAATTAAATATGTATGTAGCCTTTGATTAATTGTATGTATTCTTTATCTAATTGTATTTAGCCTTAATTTAAGTGTATGTAGCCTTTATTAAATTGTATGTAGCCTTCAATTAATTGTAAGTAGCCATCATTTAATTGTATGTAGCCTTCATTTACTTGTATGTGGCCTTTATTTAATTGTATGTAGCCTTTATTTAAGTGTATGTAACTTTTATGTAATTGTATGTAGCCTTTATTTAAATGTATGTATAATTTATTTAATTGTATGTAGCCTTCATTTAATTGTATGTTGCCTTCACTTAATTGTTTGTAGCCTTTACTTAATTGTATGTAGCCTTTGATTAATTGTATGTATTCTTTATCTAATTGTATTTAGCCTTAATTTAAGTGTATGTAGCCTTTATTAAATTGTATGTAGCCTTCAAATAATTGTAAGTAGCCATCATTTAATTGTATGTAGCCTTCATTTACTTGTATGTGGCCTTCATTTAATTGTATTTAGCCTTCATTTAATTGTATGTAGCCTTTATTTAATTGTATTTAGCCTTTATTTAATTGTATGTAGTCTTTATCTAATTGTATGTAGCCATTTCTAAATTGTATGTAGCCTTCAATTAATTGTAAGTAGCCTTCATTTAATTGTATGTAGCCTTTTTATTTAATTGTATTTAGCCTTTATTTAATTGTATGTAGTCTTTATCTAATTGTATGTAGCCATTTCTAAATTGTATGTAGCCTTCAATTAATTGTAAGTAGCCTTCATTTAATTGTATGTAGCCTTCATTTAATTTATGTAGCCTTCATTTAATTGTATGTAACCTTCATTTAATTGTATGTAACCTTCATTTAATTGTATGTAGCCTTAAATTAAGTGTATGTAGCCTTTATTAAATTGTATGTAGCATTCAATTAATTGTAAGTAGCCTTCATTTAATTGTATGTAGCCTTCATTTAATTGTATGTAGCCTTTATTTAATTGTATGTAGCCTTGATTTAATTGTATGTGGCCTTCATTTAATTGTAAGTGGCCTTCATTTAATTGTATGTAACCTTTATTTAATTGTATTTGGCTTTTATTTAATTGTATGTGGCCTTTATTTAATTGTATGTGGCCTTTATTTAATTGTAGGTGGCCTTTATTTAATTGTTTGTAGACTTTATTTAATTGTTTGTAGCTCCTTTATTTAATTGTATTTGGCTTTTATTTAATTGTATGTGGCCTTTATTTAATTGTATGTGGCCTTTATTTAATTGTAGGTGGCCTTTATTTAATTGTTTGTAGACTTTATTTAATTGTTTGTAGCCTTTATTTAATTGTATGCAACCTTCATTCTATTGTATGTAGCCTTCATTTAATTGTATTTAGCCTTCATTTAATTGTATATAGCCTTCACTTAATTGTTTGTAGCCTTCAATTAATTGTTTGTAGCCTTTTTTTAAGTGTATGTAGCCTTGATTTAATTGTATGTAGCCTTCATTTAATTGTATGTAGCTATTATTAAATTATATGTAGCCTTTATTTAATAATATGGAGCCTTTATTTAATTGTATGGAGCCTTTATGTTATTGCATGTAGCCTTTATTTAAATGTATGTAGCCTTTATTTAATTGTATGTAGCCGTCATTTCATTGTATGTAGCCTTCATTTTATTGCATGTAGCCTTCATTTAATTGTATGTAGCTTTTATTTAATTGTATATAGCGTTCATTTAATTGTATGTAACCGTCATTTTATTGTATGTAGCCTTCATTTAATTGTATTTAGCCTTCATTTAATTGTATCTAGCCTTCACTTAATTGTTTGTAGAGTTCAAATAATTGTATGTAGCCTTTTTTTAAGTGTATGTAGCCTTGATTTAATTTTATGTAGCCTTCATTTCATTGTATGTAGCTATTATTAAATTATATGTAGCCTTTATTTAATTGTATGGAGCCTTTATGTTATTGCATGTAGCCTTTATTTAAAAGTATGTAGCCTTTATTTAATTGTATGTAGCCTTCATTTCATTGTAAGTAGCCTTCATTTCATTGTATGTAGCCTTTATTTAATTGTGTGTAGCCTTTATTTAATTGTATGTAGCCTTCATTTAATTGTATGTAGCCTTCATTTAATTGTATGTAGCCTTCATTTAATTGTATGTAGCCTTCATTTAATTGTATGTAACCTTCATTTAATTGTATGTAGCCTTCATTTAATTGTATGTAGCATTCATTTAATTGTATGTAGCATTCATTTAATTGTTTGTAGCCTTCATTTAATTGTATGTATCCTTCATTTATTAGTATGTCGCCTTCATTTAATTGTATTTCACCTTCATTTAATTGTATGTCGCATTCATTTAATTGTTTGTCGCCTTTATTTAATTGTATGTAGCCTTCATTCAATTGTATGTAGACTTCATTTAATTGTATGTAGCCTTCATTTAATAGTATGTCGCCTTCATTTAATTGTATGTCGCCTTCATTTAATTGTATGTCGCCTTTATTTAATTGTATGTAGCCTTCATTTAATTGTATGTAGCCTTCGTTTAATTGTATGTAGCCTTCATTTAATTATATGTAGCCTTCATTTAATTGTATGTAGCCTTTATTTAATTGTATGTAGCCTTAATTTTATTGTATGTATCCTTCATTTAATTCTATGTATCCTTCACTTAATTGTTTGTAGCCTTTATTTAATTGTATGTAGCCTTTATTTAATTGTATGTAGCCTTCATTTAATTTTATTTAGCCTTCATTTAATTGTATGTAGCCTTCACTTAATTGTTTGTAGCCTTCACTTATTTATATGTAGCCTTTATTTAATTGTATGAAGCCTTTATTTAATTGTATGTAGCTTTTATGTAATTGTATGTGGCATTTATTTAATTGTGTGTGGCCTTTATTTAATTGTATGTGGCCTTTATTTAAATTGTAGGTGGCCTTTATTTTATTGTATGAAGACTTTATTAAATTGTTTGTAGCCCTTATTTAATTTTATGTAGCCTTTATATAATTGTATGTAGCCATTATTTAATTGTATGTGGCCTTTATTTAATTGTAGGTGGCCTTTACTTAATTGTTTGTAGGATTTGTTTTATTGTATGTAGCCTTTATTTAATTGTATTTAGCCTTTATTTAATTGTATGTAGTCTTTATCTACTAGTATGTAGCTATTTCTAAATTGTATGTAGCCTTCAATTAATTGTAAGTAGCCTTCATTTAATTGTATATAACCTTCATTTAATTGTATGTAGCCTTAAATTAAGTGTATGTAGCCTTTATTAACTTGTATGTGGCCTTTATTTAATTGTAGGTGGCCTTTACTTAATTGTTTGTAGGCTTTATTTTATTGTATGTAGCCTTTATTTAATTGTATTTAGCCTTTATTTAATTGTATGTAGTCTTTATCTAATTGTATGTAGCCATTTCTAAATTGTATGTAGCCTTCAATTAATTGTAAGTAGCCTTCATTTAATTGTATGTGGCCTTCATTTAATTTATTTAGCCTTAATTTAATTGTATGTAGTCTTCATTTAATTGTATGTAGCCTTAAATTAAGTGTATGTAGCCTTTATTAAATTGTATGTAGCTTTCAATTAATTGTAAGTAGCCTTCATTTAATTGTATGTAGCCTTCATTTAATTGTATGTAGCCTTTATTTAATTGTATGTAGCCTTGATTTAATTGTATGT
>CAXITT010001347.1:72104-83529 GCA_964033795.1 Lymnaea stagnalis | reverse complement strand
ATTTAATTGTATGTTGCCTTCACTTAATTGTTTGTAGCCTTTACTTAATTGTATGTAGCCTTTGATTAATTGTATGTATTCTTTATCTAATTGTATTTAGCCTTAATTTAAGTGTATGTAGCCTTTATTAAATTGTATGTAGCCTTCAATTAATTGTAAGTAGCCATCATTTAATTGTATGTAGCCTTCATTTACTTGTATGTGGCCTTTATTTAATTGTATGTAGCCTTTATTTAAGTGTATGTAACTTTTATGTAATTGTATGTAGCCTTTATTTAAATGTATGTATAATTTATTTAATTGTATGTAGCCTTCATTTAATTGTATGTAGCCTTCATTTAATTGTTTGTAGACTTCATTTAAATGTATGTAGCCTTCACTTAACTGTATGTAGCACTTATTTAAGTGTATGTAGCCTTCATTTAATTGTATTTAGCCTTCATTTAATTGTATGTAGCATTTATTTAATTGTATTTAGCCTTTATTTAATTGTATGTAGTCTTTATCTAATTGTATGTAGCCATTTCTAAATTGTATGTAGCCTTCAATTAATTGTAAGTAGCCTTCATTTAATTGTATGTAGCCTTTATTTAATTGTATGTAGCCTTCATTTAATTGTATGTGGCCTTCATTTAATTGTAAGTGGCCTTCATTTAATTGTATGTAACCTTTATTTAATTGTATTTGGCTTTTATTTAATTGTATGTGGCCTTTATTTAATTGTATGTGGCCTTTATTTAATTGTAGGTGGCCTTTATTTAATTGTTTGTAGACTTTATTTAATTGTTTGTAGCATTTTTTTAATTGTATGTAGCCTTTATTTAATTGTATGTAGCCTTTATTTAATTGTATGTAGTCTTTATCTAATTGTATGTAGCCTTAATTTAAGTGTATGCAGCCTTTATTAAATTGTTTGTAGCCTTCAATTAATTGTAAGTTGCCATCATTTAATTGTATGTATCCTTCATTTAATTGTATGTAGCCTTTATTTAATTGTATGTAGTCTTTATTTAATTGTATTTAGTCTTTATCTAATTGTATGTAGCCTTAATTTAAGTGTATGTGGCCTTTATTTAATTGTATGTGGCCTTCATTTAATTATATGTAACCTTCATTTAATTGTATGTATCCTTCATTTAATTGTATTTAGCCTTCACTTAATTGTATGTAGCCTTTATTTAATTCTTTGTAGTCTTTATCTAATTGTATTTAGCCTTAATTTAAGTGTATGTAGCCTTTATTAAATTGTATGTAGCCTTCAATTAATTGTAAGTAGCCATCATTTAATTGTATGTAGCCTTCATTTAATTGTATGTGGCCTTTATTTAATTGTATGTGGCCTTTATTTAATTGTGGTTGGCCTTTACTTAATTGTTTGTAGCCTTTATTTAAATGTACGTAGCATTTATTTAATTGTATGTAGCATTCATTTAATTGTATGTAACCTTCATTTAATTGTATGTAGCCTTCATTTAATGGTATGTAGCACTCATTTAAGTGTACGTAGCCTTCATTTAATTGTATATAGCCTTCATTTAATTGAATGTTGCCTTCACTTAATTGTTTGTAGCCTTTACTTAATTGTATGTAGCCTATATTTAATTGTATGTAGTCTTTATCTAATTGTATTTAGCCTTAATTTAAGTGTATGTAGCCTTTATTAAATTGTATGTAGCCTTCAATTAATTGTAAGAAGCCATCATTTAATTGTATGTGGCCTTTATTTAATTGTATGTTGCCTTAATTTAATTTTAGGTAGCCTTTATTTAATTGTTTGTATGCTTTATTTAATTGTATGTAGCCTTTATTTAATTGTATGTAGCCTTCAATTAATTGTTAGTTGCCATCATTTAATTGTATGTAGCCTTCATTTAATTGTATGTAGCCTTTATTTAATTGTATGTAGTCTTTATTTAATTGTATGTGGCCTTCACTTAATTGTATGTAGCCTTTATTAAATTGTATGTAGCCTTCAATTAATTGTAAGTAGCCATCATTTAATTGTATGTAGCCTTCATTTACTTGTATGTGGCCTTTATTTAATTGTATGTACCCTTTATTTAATTGTATGTAGCTTTTATGTAATTGTATGTAGCCTTTATTTAAATGTATATATCATTTTTTTAATTGTATGTAGCCTTCATTTAATTGTATGTAGCCTTCATTTAATTGTATGTAGCCTTCATTTTAATGTATGTAGCCTTCACTTAATGGTATGTAGCACTCATTTAAGTGTATGTAGCCTTCATTTAGTTGTATTTAGCCTTTATTTAATTGTATGTAGCCTTCACTTAATTTTTTGTAGCCTTCACTTAATTGTATGTAGCCTTTATTTAATTGTATGTAGCCTTTATTTAATTGTATGTAGCCTTCAATTAATTGTAAGTTGCCATCATTTAATTGTATGTAGCCTTCATTTAATTGTATGTAGCCTTTATTTAATTGTATGTAGTCTTTATTTAATTGTATGTAGTGTTTATCTAATTGTATGTAGCCTTAATATAATGTGGCCTTTATTTAATTGTATGTGGCCTTCATTTAATTGTATGTAACCTTCATTTATTTGTATGTATCCTTCATTTAATTGTATTTAGCCTTCATTTAATTGTATGTAGCCTTCAATTAATTGTTTGTAGCTTTCACTTAATTGTATATAGCCTTTATTTAATTGTATGTAGTCTATATCTAATTGCATTTAGCCTTAATTTAAGTGTAAGTAGCCTTTATTAAATTGTATGTAGCCTTAAATTAATTGTAAGTAGCCATCATTTAATTGTATGTAGCCTTCATTTAATTGTATGTGGCCTTTATTTAATTGTATGTGGTCTTTATTTAATAGTGGGTGGCCTTTACTTAATTGTTTGTAGCCTTTATTTAAATGTATGTAGCATTTTATTAATTGTATGTAACATTCATATAATTGTATTTAACCTTCATTTAATTGTATGTAGCCTTCATTTAATGGTATGTAGCACTCATTTAAGTGTATATAGCCTTCATTTAATTGTATGTAGCCTTCATTTAATTGTATGTTGCCTTCACTTAATTGTTTGTAGCCTTTACTTAATTGTATGTAGCCTTTATTTAATTGTATATAGTCTTTATCTAATTGTATTTAGCCTTAATTTAAGTGTATGTAGCCTTTATTAAATTGTATGTAGCCTTCAACTAATTGTAAGAAGCCATCTTTAATTTTATGTGGCCTTTATTTAATTGTATGTGGCCTTTATTTAATTTTAGGTGGCCTTTATTTAATTGTTTGTAGCCTTTATTTAATTGTATGTAGTCTTTATGTAATTGTATGTAGCCTTCAATTAATTGTAAATTGCCATTATTTAATTTTATGTAGCCTTCATTTAATTGTATGTAGCCTTTATTTAATTGTATGTAGTCTTTATTTAATTGTATGTGGCCTTTGTTTAATTGTATGTAAACTTTATTTAATTGTATGTGGCCTTTATTTAATTGTGGGTGGCCTTTACTTAATTGTTTGTAGCCTTTATTTAAATGTATGTAGCATTTATTTAATTGTATGTAGCATTCATTTAATTGTATGTAACCTTCATTTAATTGTATGTAGCCTTCATTTAATGGTATGTAGCACTCATTTAAGTGTATGTAGCCTTTGTTTAATTGTATGTAGCCTTCATTTAATTGTATGTTGCCTTCACTTAATTGTTTGTAGCCTTTACTTAATTGTATGTAGCCTTTGATTAATTGTATGTATTCTTTATCTAATTGTATTTAGCCTTAATTTAAGTGTATGTAGCCTTTATTAAATTGTATGTAGCCTTCAATTAATTGTAAGTAGCCATCATTTAATTGTATGTAGCCTTCATTTACTTGTATGTGGGGAAATAAATTAACATACATCGGAAATAAATTCACATACATTGAAAAATGTAATTGTATGTAGCCTTTATTTAAATGTATGTATAATTTATTTAATTGTATGTAGCCTTCATTTAATTGTATGTAGCCTTCATTTAATTGTATGTAGCCTTTATTTAAATGTATGTAGCCTTCACTTAATTGTATGTAGCACTCATTTAAGTGTGTGTAGCCTTCATTTAATTGTATTTAGCCTTCATTTAATTGTATGTATCCTTTATTTAATTGTATTTAGCCTTTATTTAATTGTATGTAGTCTTTATCCAATTGTATGTAGCCATTTCTAAATTGTATGTAGCCTTCAATTAATTGTAAGTAGCCATCATTTAATTGTATGTAGCCTTCATTTACTTGTATGTGGCCTTTATTTAATTGTATGTAGCCTTTATTTAAGTGTATGTAACTTTTATGTAATTGTATGTAGCCTTTATTTAAATGTATGTATAATTTATTTAATTGTATGTAGCCTTCATTTAATTGTATGTAGCCTTCATTTAATTGTATGTAGCCTTTATTTAAATGTATGTAGCCTTCACTTAATTGTATGTAGCACTCATTTAAGTGTGTGTAGCCTTCATTTAATTGTATTTAGCCTTCATTTAATTGTATGTATCCTTTATTTAATTGTATTTAGCCTTTATTTAATTGTATGTAGTCTTTATCCAATTGTATGTAGCCATTTCTAAATTGTATGTAGCCTTCAATTAATTGTAAGTAGCCTTCATTTAATTGTATGTAGTCTTCATTTAATTGTATGTAGCCTTCATTTAATTTATGTAGCCTTCATTTAAATGTATGTAGCATTTATTTAATTGTATGTAGCCTTCATTTAATTTTATGTAGCCTTCATTAAATTGTATGTAAACTTCATTTAAGTGTATGTAACCTTCATTTTAATTGTATGTAGCCTTAATTTAAGTGTATGTACCCTTTATTAAATTGTATGTAGCCTTCATTTAATTGTATGTAGCCTTTATTTAATGTGTATAGCCTTTATTTAATTCTATATAGCCTTTATTTAATTGTATGTAGTCTTCATTTAATTGTATGTAGCATTTAGTTAATGGTATGTAGCCTTTATTAAATTGTATGTAGCCTTTATTTACTTGCATGTAGCCTTCATTTTGTTGTATGTAGCATTTATTTAATTGTATGTAGCCTTCAATTAATTGTAAGTAGCATTCATTTAATTGTATGTAGCATTTATTTAATTGTATGTAGCCTTCATTTAATTGTATGTAGCCTTCATTTAATTGTATGTAACCTTTATTTAATTGTATGTAGCACTCATTTAATTGTATTTAGCCTTCATTTAATTGTATCTAGCCTGCACTTAATTGTTTGTAGCTTTCACTTAATTGTATGTAGCCTTTATTTAAGTGTATGTAGCCTTTATTTAATTATATGTGACCTTAATTTAATTGTAGGTGGCCTTTATTTAATTGTAGGTTGTCTTTATTTATTTGTATGTAGCCTTATTTTAATTGTTTGTAGCCTTCATTTAATTGTACATAGCCTTCATTTAATTGTAGGTAGCCTTCATTTAATTGTATGTAGCCTTCATTTAATTGTATCTAACCTTCATTTAATTGTATGTAGACTTAATTTAAGTGTATGTACCCTTTATTAAATTGTATGTAGCCTTCAATTTATTGTAAGTAGCCTTCATTTGATTGTATGTAGCCTTCCTTTAATTGTATGTATCCTTTTTTAATGTGTGTAACCTTAATTTAATTGTAGTTAGCCTTAATTTAATTGTATGTAGCCTTCATTTTATTGTATGTAGCATTTATTTTATTGTATGTAGCCTTCATTTAATTGTAGGTAGCATTTAGTAAATGGTATGTAGCCTTTATTATATTGTATGTAGCCTTTATTTACTTGTATGTAGCCTTCATTTTATTGTATGTAGCATTTATTTGATTGTATGTAGCCTTCAGCTAATTGTAAGTAGCATTCATTTAATTGTATGTAGCATTTTTTAATTGTATGTAGCCTTCATTTAATTGTATATAGCCTTCATTTAATTGTATGTAGCCTTCATTTAATTGTATGTAGCCTTTATTTAATTATATGTAGATTTTATGTAATTTTATAAAGCCTTTATTTAAATGTATGTAGCATTTATTAAATTGTATGTAGCCTTCATTTAAGTGTATGTAACCTTCTTTTAATTGTATGTAGCCTTCATTTTATTGTATTTAGCCTTCACTTAATTGTTTGTAGCCTTCACTTAATTGTATATAGCCTTTATTTAATTGTATGTAGCCTTTATTTAATTGTATGTAGATTTTATGTAATTGTATGTAGCCTTTATTTAATTGTATTTAGTCTTCATTTAATTGTATGTAGCCTTACTTTAATTCATGTAGCCTTCATTTAATTGTATGTGGCATTTTTTTAATTGTATGTGGCCTTTATATAATTGTTTGTAGCCTTTATTTAATTGTATGTAGCCTTTATTTAATTGTATGTATCCTTTTTGAATTGTATGTAGCCTTCATTTAATGGAATGTAGCACTCATTTAATTGTATTTAGCCTTCATTTAATTGTATGTAGGCTTTATTTAATTGTATGTATCCTTCATTTAATTGTATGTAGGCTTTATTTAATTGTATAGAGCCTTTATTTAATTGTATGTATTCTTTATTTAATTGTATGTTGCCTTTATTTGATTGTATGTAGCCTTTATTTATTTGTATGTAGCCTTTATTTAATTGTATGTAGCCTTCATTTTATTGTATGTAGTCTATATTTAATTGTATGTAGCCTTCATTTAATTTTATGTAGCCTTCTTTTAATTATAGGTGGCCTTCACTTAATTATAGGTGGTCTTTAACTAATTGTATGTAGCCTTAATTTAATTGTATTTAGCCTTTATTAAATTATATGTAGCCTTTATTTAATTGTATGTAGCCTACATTTAATTGTGTGTAGCCTTTATTTAATTGTTTGTAGCCTTTATTAAATTGTATGTAACCTTTATTTACTTGTATGTAGCCTTCAGTTAATTGTAAGTAGCATTCATTTAATTGTTTGTAGCATGTATTTACTTGTATGTAGCCTTCATTTAATTGTATGTAGCCTTCATTTAATTGTATGTAACCTTTATTTAATTGTATGTAGCCTTCATTAATTGTATTTAGCCTTCATTTAATTGTATCTAGCCTTCACTTAATTGTTTGTAGCTTTCACTTACTTGTATGTAGCCTTTATTTAAGTGTATGTAGCCTTTATTTAATTGTATGTAGCTTTTATTTAATTTTATGTAGCGTTTACTTAATTGTATGTAGCCTTTATTTAATTGTATGTAGCCTTTATCTAATTGTATGTAGCCTTTATTTAATTGTATGTAGCTTTTATTTAATTGAATGTAGTCTTTATTTAATTGTATGTATCCTTTATTTAATCTATGTATCCTTCCTTTAATTGTATAACGCCTTAATTTAATTTTATAAAACCTATCATTTAATTGTATGTAGCCTTCATTTAATTGTATGTAGCCTTTATTTAATTGTATGTATCCTTCATTTAATTGTATGTAGCCTTCATTTCAATGTATGTAGCCTTCATTTAATTGTATGTAGCCTTCATTTAATTGTATAGAGCCTTTATTTAATTGTATGTATTCTTTATTTAATTGTAAGTGGCCTTTATTTGATTGTATGTAGCCTTTATTTATTTGTATGTAGCCTTTATTTAATTGTAAGTAGCCTTCATTTAATTGCATGTAGCCTTCATTTAATTGTATGTGGCCTTTATTTTATTGTATGTAGGCTTTATTTAATTGTATGTAGCCTTCCTTTAATTGTATGTCGCCTTCATTTAATTGTATGTTGACTTGAGTTAATTGTATGTCACATTCATTTAAGTGTATGTCGCCTTTATTTAATTGTATGTAGCCTTCATTTAATTGTATGTAGCCTCAATTTAATTGCATGTAGCCTTCATTTAATTGTATGTAGCCTTCTTTTAATTGTATGTAGCCTTCATTTAATTGTCTGTAGCCTTCATTTAATTGTATGTAGCCTTCATTTAATTGTATGTATTCTTTATTTAATTGTATGTGGCCTTTATTTGATTGTATGTAGCCTTTATTTATTTGTATGTAGCCTTCATTTAATTGTATGTAGCCTTCATTTAATTGTATGTAGCCTTCTTTTAATTGTATGTGGCCTTCTTTTAATTGTATGTATCCTTCATTTAATTGTATGTAGCCTTCATTTAAATGTATGTAGCCTTCATTTAATTGTATGTAGCCTTCATTTAATTGTATGTAGCCTTTATTTAATTGTATGTATTCTTTATTTAATTGTATGTGGCCTTCATTAAATTATATGTAGCATTCATTTAATTGTATGTAGCCTTCATTTAATTGTATGTAGCCTTCATTTAATTGTATGTAGCCTTCATTTAATTGTATGTTGCCTTCATTTAATTAAATGTAGCCTTCATTTTATTGCATGTAGCCTTCATTTAATTGTATGTGGCCTTCATTTAATTGTATGTGGCCATCATTTAATTGTATGTAGCCTTTATTTAATTGTATGTAGCCTTTATTTAATTGTAAGTAGCCTTCATTTAATTGTATGTAACCTTAATTTAATTGTATGTAGCCTTCATTTAATTGTATGTAACCTTCATTTAATTGTATGTAGCCTTCATTTAATTGTATTTCACCTTCAGTTAATTGTATGTCGCTTTCATTTAATTGTTTGTCGCCTTTATTTAATTTTATGTAGCCTTTATTTAATTGTATGTAGCCTTAATTTTAGTGTATTTATCCTTCATTTAATTGTATGTAGCCTTCATTTAATTGTATGTAGCCTTTATTTTATTGTATGTAGCCTTTATTTATTTGTATAGAGCCTTTATTTAAATGTATGTAGCCTTTATTTATTTGTATGTAGCCTTTAATTAATTGTAAGTAACCTTCATTTAATTGTATGTAGCCTTTATTTAATTGTATGTAGCCTTCATTTAATTGTATGTAGCCTTCATTTAATTGTATGTAGCCTTCATTTAATTGTATGTAGCCTTCATTTAATTGTATGTCGCCTTCATTTAATTGTATGTCGCCTTCATTTAATTGTATGTCGCATTCATTTAATTGTATGTCGCCTTTTTTTAATTGTATGTAGCCTTCATTTAATTGTATGTAGCCTTCATTTATTTGTATGTAGCCTTCATTTAATTGTATGTAGCCTTCATTTATTTTTATGTAGCCTTAGATGTTTTGTATGTATCCTTCATTTAATTGTATGTAGCCTTCATTTTATTGTATGTAGCCTTTATTTAATTGTATAGAGCCTTTATTTAAATGTATGTAGCCTTTATTTATTTGTATGTAGCCTTTAATTAATTGTAAGTAACCTTTATTTAATAGTATGTAGCTTTCATTTAATGTGTGTAGCCTTTATTTAATTGTATGTAGCCTTTTTAATTGTATGTAGCCTTTATTTAATTGTATGTTGCCTTAATTTAAGTGTATGTAGCTTCATTCAATTGTATGTAGCCTTTATTTAATTGTAAGTAGCCTTCATTTAATTGTATGAAGCCTTCATTTAATTGTATGTAGCCTTCATTTGATTGTATGTAACCTTCATTCCATTGTATGTAGCCTTTTTTTTAATTGTATGTAGCATTCATTTAATTGTATGTAGCATTCATTTAATTGTTTGTAGCCTTCATTTAATTGTATGTATCCTTCATTTAATAGTATGTCGCCTTCATTTAATTGTATTTCACCTTCATTTAATTGTATGTCGCATTCATTTAATTGTTTGTCGCCTTTATTTAATTGTATGTAGCCTTCATTCAATTGTATGTAGACTTCATTTAATTGTATGTAGCCTTCATTTAATAGTATGTCGCCTTCATTTAATTGTATGTCGCCTTCATTTAATTGTTTTTGTCGCCTTTATTTAATTGTATGTAGCCTTCATTCAATTGTATGTAGACTTCATTTAATTGTATGTAGCCTTCATTTAATAGTATGTCGCCTTCATTTAATTGTATGTCGCCTTCATTTAATTGTTTGTCGCCTTTATTTAATTGTATGTAGCCTTCATTTAATTTTATAAAACCTATCATTTAATTGTATGTAGCCTTCATTTAATTGTATGTAGCCTTTATTTAATTGTATGTATCCTTCATTTAATTGTATGTAGCCTTCATTTAAATGTATGTAGCCTTCATTTAATTGTATGTAGCCTTCATTTAATTGTATGTAGCCTTTATTTAATTGTATGTATTCTTTATTTAATTGTATGTGGCCTTCATTTAATTATATGTAGCATTCATTTAATTGTATGTAGCCTTCATTTAATTGTGTGTAGCCTTCATTTAATTGTATGTAGCCTTCATTTAATTGTATGTTGCCTTAATTTAATTAAATGTAGCCTTCATTTTATTGCATGTAGCCTTCATTTATTTGTATGTGGCCTTCATTTAATTGTTTGTGGCCTTCATGTAATTGTATGTGATCTTTATTTAATTGAATGAGGCCTTTCTTTAATTGTATGTAGCCTTTATTTAATTGTATGTGGCCATCATTTAATTGTATGTAGCCTTTATTTAATTGTATGTAGCCTTTATTTAATTGTAAGTAGCCTTCATTTAATTGTATGTAGCCTTTATTTAATTGTATGTAGCCTTTATTTAATTGTATGTAGCCTTAATTTTAGTGTATTTATCCTTCATTTAATTGTATGTAGCCTTCATTTAATTGTATGTAGCCTTTATTTTATTGTATGTAGCCTTTATTTAATTGTATAGAGCCTTTATTTAAATGTATGTAGCCTTTATTTATTTGTATGTAGCCTTTAATTAATTGTAAGTAACCTTCATTTAATTGTATGTAGCCTTTATTTAATTGTATGTAGCCTTCATTTAATTGTATGTTGCCTTAATTTAATTATATGTAGCCTTCATTTTATTGCATGTAGCCTTCATTTAAAATTTATTTGGCCTTCATTTAATTGTTTGTGGCCTTCATGTAATTGTATGTGATCTTTATTTAATTGAATGTGGCCTCTCTTTAATTGTATGTAGCCTTTATTTAATTGTATGTAGCCTTTATCTAAATGTATATAGCCTTCATTTAATTGTATGTAACCTTCATTTTATTGTATGTAACCTTAATTTAATTGTATTTAGCCTTCATTTAATAATATTTAGCCTTCACTTAAATGTTTGTAGCCTTCACTTAATTGTATGTAACATTCATTTAATTGTATGTAGCCTTAATTTAATTGTATGTATCCTTCATTTAATTGTATGTAGCCTATATTTAATTGTATGTAACCTTTATTCAATTGTATGTAGCTTTTATTTAATTGTATGTAGCCATTTTTTAATTGTATGTAGCCTTCATTTTATTGCATGTAGCCATCATTTTATTGTATGTAGCCTTCATTTAATTGTATTTAGCTTTCATTTAATTGTATCTAGCCTTCACTTAATTTTTTGAAGCCTTCAATTAATTGTATGTATCCTTTATTTAAGTGTATGTAGCCTTCATTTAATTGTATG
>CAXITT010001347.1:27121-42933 GCA_964033795.1 Lymnaea stagnalis | reverse complement strand
TTCATTTAATTGTATGTAGCCTTCATTTAAATTGTATTAAGCCTTTATTTAATTGTATCTAGCCTTCACTTAATTGTTTGTAGCTTTCACTTAATTGTATGTACCCTCTATTTTATTGTATGTAGCCTTATTTAATTGTATGTAGCTTTTATTTAAGTGTATGTAGCCTTTATTTACTTGTATGTAGCCTTTATTTAATCTATGTAGCCTTAATTTAATTTTATGTAGCCTTCATTTAATTGTATATAGCCTTCATTTAATTGGATGTAGACTTCATTTAATTGTATGTAGCCTT
Source organism: Lymnaea stagnalis (assembly GCA_964033795.1). Lineage (NCBI taxonomy): Eukaryota > Metazoa > Mollusca > Gastropoda > Lymnaeidae > Lymnaea > Lymnaea stagnalis. The sequence continues at coordinate 42,638 of CAXITT010001347.1, read as the reverse complement.
CATTTAAATGTATGTGGCCTTCATTTAATTGTATAGAGCCTTTATTTAAATGTATGTAGCCTTTATTTATGTGTATGCATCCTTTATTTTATTGTATGTAGCCTTTATTTAATTGCATGTAGCCTTTATTTAATTGTATGCAGCCTTCATTTAATTGCATGTAGCCTTTATTTAATTGAAAATAGCCTTAATTTAATTGTGTGTAGCCTTCATTTAATTGTATGCAGCCTTTATTTAATTGTATAGAGCCTTGATGTAATTGTATGTATTCTTTATTTAATTGTATGCATCCTTTATTTTATTGTATGTAGCCTTTATTTAATTGCATGTAGCCTTTATTTAATTGTATGCAGCCTTCATTTAATTGCATGTAGCCTTTATTTAATTGAAAATAGCCTTAATTTAATTGTGTGTAGCCTTCATTTAATTGTATGCAGCCTTTATTTAATTGTATGTAGCCTTTTTTTAATTGTATACAGCCTTTTTTTAAATGAATGTAGCCTTTATTTATTTGTATGATACCTTTATTTAATTGTATGTAGACTTCATTTAATTGTATGTAGCCTTAATTTAAGTGTATATAGCCTTCATTAAATTGTATGTAGCCTTCAATTAATTGTAAGTAGTATTCATTTAATTGTATGTAGCCTTTATTTAATTGTATGTAGGATTTATTTAATTGTATTTAGCCTTTATTTTATGTGTGTAGCGTTTATTTAATTGTATGTAGCCTTTATTTAATTGTATGTAGCCTTTATTTAATGGTATGTAGTCTTTATTTAATTGTATGTAGCCTTAATTTAAGTGTATGTAGCCTTTATTAAATTGTATGTAGCCTTTATTTAATTGTATGTAGCCTTTATTTAATTGTATTTAGTCTTCATTTAATTGTATGTAGCATTGATTTAATGGTATATAGCCTTCAGTTTAATTGTAAATAGCATTCATTTAATTGTATGTAGCATTTATTTCATTGTATGTAGCCTTCATTTCATTGTATGTAGCCTTCATTTAATTGTATGTAACCTTTATTTAATTGTATGTAGCCTTCATTTAATTGTATTAAGCCTTCATTTAATTGTATTAAGCCTTCATTTAATTGTATCTAGCCTTCACTTAATTGTTTTTAGCTTTTACTTAATTGTATGTAATCTCTATTTAATTGTATGTAGCCTTAATTTAACTGTATGTAGTCTTCATTTAATTTAATGTAATCTTCATTTAATTGTATGTAGCCTTTATTTAATTGTATGTGACCTTTTTTAATTGTAGGTGGCCTTTATTTAATTGCAGGTGGCGTTTATTTAATTGTATGTAGCTTTTTTACTTGTGTGTAGCCTTTATTTAATTGTATGTTGCCTTAATTTAAGTATGTAGTCTTTATTAAATTGTATGTAGCCTTCAAGTAATTGTAAGTTGACTTCATTTAATTGTATAACGCCTTCATTTAATTGTAGTTGGCCTTTATTTAATTGTATGTAGCCTTTATTTAATATGTGTAGCCTTTATTTTATTGTATTTAGCCTTTTTTTAATTGTATGTAGCCTTAATTTAAGTGTATGTAGCCTTTATTAAATTGTATGTAGCCTTTATTTAATTGTAAGTAGCCTTCAGTAAATTGTATGCAGCCTTCATTTAATTGTATGAAGCCTTCATCTAATTGTATGTAGCCTTCATTTAATTGTATGTAACCTTTATTTAATTGTATGTAGCCTCCATTGAATTGTATTTAGTCTTCATTTAATTGTATCTAGGCTTCACTTAATTGTTTGTAGCCTTCACTTAATTGTATGTATCCTTTATTTAATTGTATGTAGCCTTTATTTAATTGTATGAGGCTTTTATTTAATTGTATGTAGTCTTTATTTAATTGTATGTAGCCTTTATTTAATTGTATAAAGCCTTCATTTTATTGTATGTAGGCTTCATTTAATTGTATGTAGCCTTCATTTAATTGTATGTAGCATTCACTTAATTGTATGTAGCATTCATTTAATTGTATGTAGCCTTCATTTAATTTTATGTCGCCCTTATTTAATTTTATGTAGCCTTCATTTAGTTGTATGTAGCTTTCATTTAATTGTATGTAGCCTTCATTTAATATTGTATGTAGCATTCATTTAATTGTATGTAGCCTTCATTTAATTTTATGTCGCCCTTATTTAATTTTATGTAGCCTTCATTTAGTTGTATGTAGCTTTCATTTAATTGTATGTAGCCTTCATTTAATTGTATGTAGCCTTCATTTAATTGTATGTAAACTTTATTTAAATGTGTGTAGCCTTCATTTAATTGCATGTAGCATTCATTTAATTGTATGTAGACTTCATTTAATTGTATGTAGCCTTCATTTTATTGTATGTAGCCTTCATTTAATTGTATTTAGCCTTCATTTAATAATATGTCGCCTTCATTTAATTGTATGTCGCCTTCATTTAATTGTATGTAGCCTTCATTTAATTGTATGTAGCCTTCATTTAATTTTATTTAGCCTTCATTTAATTGTATTTAGACTTCACTTAATTGTATGTAGCCTTCATTTTAATGTATGTAGCTTTTATGTAATTGTATGTGGCCTTTATTTAATTGCATGTGGCCTTTATTTAATTGTATGTGGCCTTTATTTAAATGTAGGTGGCCTTTATTTAATTGTATGTAGACTTTATTTAATTGTTTTTAGCCTTTATTTAATTGTATGTAGCCTTCATTTAATTGTATGTAGCCTTCATTAAATTGTATGTAGCCTTCATTTAATTGTATGTAGCCTTCATTTAATTGTATGTAGCCTTCATTTTATTGCATGTACCCTTTATTTAAGTGTATGTAGCTTTCATTTAATTGTATGTAGCGTTCATTTAATTGTATGTAACCTTCATTTTATTGAATGTAGCCTTCATTTAATTGTATTTAGCCTTCATTTAATTTTATCTAGCCTTCAATTAATTGTTTGTAGCCTTTAATTAATTGTATGTAGCCTTCATTTAATTGTATGTAGCTATTATTAAATTGTATGTAGCCTTTATGTAATTATATGGAGCCTTTATTTAATTGTATGGAGCCTTTATGTTATTGCATGTAGCCTTTATTTAAATGTACGTAGCCTTTATTTAATTGTATTTAGCCTTCATTAAATTGTATGTAGCCTTTACTTAATTGTATGTGGCCTTTTTTTAATTGTAGGTGGCCTTTATTTAATTGTATGTGGCCTTTATTTAATTGTAGGTGGCCTTTATTTTATTGTATATAGACTTTATTTAATTGTTTGTAGCCTTTATTTAATTGTATGAAGCCTTTATTTAATTGTATGTAGTCTTTATCTAATTGTATGTAGCCTTAATTTAAGTGTATGTAGCCTTTATTTAATCGTTTGTAGCCTTCATTTAATTGTATGCAGCCTTTATTTTATAATATGTAGCCTTTATTTAATTGTTTGTAGCCTTCATTTAATTGTATATAGCCTTCATTTAATTGTAGGTGGTCTTTAATTAATTGTATGTGGTCTTTAATAAATTGTATGTAGCCTTAATTTAATTGTATGTAGCCTTTATTAATTTATATGTAGCCTTTATTTAATTGTATGTAGTCTACATTTAATTGTATGTAGCCTTTATTTAATTGTTTGTAGCCTTTATTAAATTGTATGTAACCTTTATTTACTTGTATGTAGCCTTCATTTTATGCATGTAGCCTTCATTTAATTGTATGTAGCCTTCAGTTAATTGTAAGTAGCATTCATTTAATTGTATGTAGCATTTATATATTTGTATGTAGCCTTCATTTAATTATATGTAGCCTTCATTTAATTGTATGTAGCGTTCATTTAATTGTAAGTAGCATAAATTTAATCAATTGTATGTAGCATTCATTTAATTGTTTGTAGCCTTCATTTAATTTCATGTAGCCTTCATTTAATTCTATGTTGCCTTCATTTAATTGTATGTAGCCTACATTTAATTGTATGTAGACTTCATTTAATTGTATGTAACCTTCATTTAATTATATGTAGCCTTCATTTAATTGTATATAGCCTTCATTTAATTGTATGTAGCCTTCATTTAATTGTATGTAGCCTTCATTTAATTGTATGTAGACTTCATTTAATTGTATGTAGCCTTCATTTAAATGTATGTAGCCTTCATTTAATTGTATGTAGCCTTCATTTAATTGTATGTAGCCTTCATTTAAATGTATGTAGCCTTCATTTAATTGTATGTAGCCTTTATTTAATTGTATAGAACCTTTATTTAATTGTATGTAGCCTACATTTTATTGTATGTAGCCTTGTTTAATTGTATGTAGCCTTCAGTTAATTGTAAGTAGCATTCATTTAATTGTATGTAGCATTTATTTATTTGTATGTAGCCTTCATTTAATTGTATGTAGCCTTCATTTAATTGTATGTAGCCTTCATTTAATTGTATGTAACCTTTATGTAACTGTTTGTAGCCTTCATTAATTGTATTTAGCCTTCATTTAATTGTATCTAGCCTTCACTTAATTGTTTGTAGCTTTCACTTAATTGTATATAGCCTTTATTTAAGTGTATGTAACCTTTATTTAATTGTATGTAGCCTTCATTTAATTGTATTTAGCCTTCATTTAATTGTATCTAGCCTTCACTTAATTGTTTGTAGCTTTCACTTAATTTTATGTAGCCTTTATTTAAGTGTATGTAGCCTTTATTTAATTGTATGTAGCTTTTATTTAATTGTATTTAGCCTTTACTTAATTGTATGTAGCCTTTATTTTATTGTATGTAGCCTTTATTTAATTGTATGTGGCCTTCATTTAATTGTATGTGGCCTTTGTTTTATTGTATGTAGCCTTTATTTAATTGTATGCCGCCTTTATTTAATTGTATGTGGCCTTTATTTAATTGTTGGTGGCCTTTATGTAATTGTATGTAGCCTTTATGTAATTGTATGTAACCTATATTTAATTGTATGTAGCCTTTATTTAATTGTATGTAGCCTTTATTTAATTGTATTTAGCCTTTTTTTAATGTATCTAGCCTTAATTTAAGTGTTTGTAGCCTTAATTTAATTGTATGCAGCCTTTATTTGATTGTATATAGACTTTATTTAATTGTATGTAGCCATTTTTTAATGTATGTAGCCTTAATTTAATTGTTTGTAGCCTTCATTTAATTGTATGTAGCCTGCATTTGATTGGATGCAGCCTTTATTTAATTGTATGCCGCCTTTATTTAATTGTATGTAGCCTTCATTTAATTGTATGTCGCCTTCATTTAATTGTATGTAGCCTTCGGTTAATTGTATGTAACCTTCATTTAATTGTATGTAGCCTTCATTTAATTGTATTTAGCCTTCATTTAATTGTATGTAGCCTTCACTTTATTGTTTTTAGCCTTTCTTTAATTGTATGTTTCCTTTATTTAATTGTACGTAGCCTTTATTTAATTGTATGTAGCTTTTATTTAATTGTATGTAGTCTTTATTTAATTGTATGTAGCCTTTATTTAATCTATGTAGCCTATATTTAATTTTACGTAGCCTTCATTTAATTGTATATAGCATTCATTTACTTGTATGTAGCCCTCATTTAATTGCATGTATCCTTCATTTAATTGTATGTAGCCTTCATTTAATTTTTGTAGCCTTTATTTAATTGTATAGAGCCTTTATTTAATTGTATGTAGCCTTTATTTAATTGTATGCAGCCTTTATTTAATTGTATGTAGCCATCATTTAATTGCATGTTGCCTTCATTTAATTGTATGCAGCCTTCATTTAATTGTGTGTAGCCTTTATTTAATTGTATGTATCCTTCATTTAATTGTATGTAGCCTTCATTTAATTGTATGTAGCCTTTTTTAATTGTATGTAGCCTTTATGTAATTGTATGTGGCCTTTATTTGATTGTATGTAGCCTTTATTTATTTGTATGTAGCCTTTATTTAATTGTCTGTAGCCTTCATTTAATTGTATGTAGCCTTCATTTAATTGTATGCAGCCTTCATTTAATTGCATGTGGCCTTTATTTTATTGTATGTAGCCTTTATTTTAAATGTATTTAGCCTTCGTTTAATTGTATGTTGCCTTCATTTAATCTTATGTTGACTTAATCTATGTAGCCTATATTTAATTTTATGTAGCCTTCATTTAATTGTATGTGGCCTTTATTTTATTGTATGTAGCCTTTATTTTAAATGTATTTAGCCTTCCTTTAATTGTATGTCGCATTCATTTAATTGTATGTCGCCTTTATTTAATTGTATGTAGCCTTCATTTAATTGTATGTAGCCTTCATTTAATAGTATGTTGCCTTTATTAAATTGTATGTAGCCTTTATTTACTTGTATGTAGCCTTCATTTTATTGTATGTAGCCTTCATTTAATTGTATGTAGCCTTCAGTTAATTGTATTTAGCCTTCTTTTAATTGCATCTAGCCTTCACTTAATTGTTTGTAGCTTTCACTTAATTGTATGTAGCCTCAGTTTAATTGTATGTCAAACAATGAAATAAAGGCTACATACAATTAAATAAAGGTTACATACAATTAAGTGAAGGCTACAAACAATTAAGTGAAGGCTAGATACAATTAAATGAAGGCTAAATACAATTAAATGAAGGATACATACAATTTAATGAAGGTTACATACAATTAAATGAAGGCTACATACTATTAAATAAAGGCTGCATGCAATTAAATAAAGGCTAGATACAATTTAATAATGTCTACATACACTTAAATTAAGACTACATCGATTAAATAAAGGCTAATTAGATTTAAATGAAGTCTACATACATTTAAATGAAGGCTAAATACATTTAAGTGAAGGCTAAATACAATTAAATGAAGGCTAAATACAATTAAATGAAGGCTACATACAATTAAATGAAGGCTACATACAATTAAATGAAGGTGACATACAATTAAATGAAGGCGACATATTATTAAATGAAGGCTAAATACAATTAAATGAAGGCTACATACAATGAAATGAAGGCTACATACAATTAAATGAATGCTATTTACAATTAACTGAAGGCTACATACAATTAAATGAAGGCTACATACAATTAAATGAAGGCTACATACAATTAAATGAAGGCTACATACAATTAAATGAAGGCGACATACAATTAGATGAATGTGACATACAATTAAATGAAGGCGACCTACAATTAAATGAAGGCGACATAGAATTAAATGAAGGCTACATACAATTAAATAAAGGTGACATACAATTAGATGAATGCGACATACAATTAAATGAAGGTGACCTACAATTAAATGAAGGCGACATAGAATTAAATGAAGGCTACATACAATAAAATGAAGGCTACATACAATTAAATAAATGATACATACAATTAAATGAATGCTACTTACAATGAAATGAAGGCTGCATACAATTGAATGAAGGCTACATACATTTAAATAAAGGATACATACAATAAAATTAAGGCTACATACAATTAAATGAAGGCTACATACAATTAAAAGAAGGCTACATACAATTATATGAAGGCTACATACAATTAAATGAAGGCTACATATAATTAAATGAAGGCTACATACAATTAAATAAACGCGACATACAATTAAATGAATGCAACATACAATTAACTCAAGTCAACATACAATTAAATGAAGGCGACATACAATTAAAGGAAGGCTACATACAATTAAATAAAGCCTACATACAATAAAATAAAGGCCACATACAATTAAATGAAGGCTAATACAATTAAATGAAGGCTATATACAATTAAATGAAGGCTACATACAATTAAATAAAGGCTTCATACAATTAAATGAAGGCTGCATACAATGAAATAAAGGCAACATGCAATTAAATGAAGGCTACTTACAATTAAATAAAGGCTGAATACAATTAAATAAAGGCTACATTCATTTAAATAAAGGCTCTATACAGTTAAATAAAGGCTACATACAATTAAATGAAGACTACATATATTTAAATGAAGGCTACATACAATTAAATGAAGGATACATACAATTAAATGAAGGCTACATACAATTAAATGAAGGCTACATAAAATTAAATGAAGGCTATATACAATTAAATGAAGGCTACATACATTTAAATGAAGGATACATACAATAAAATTAAGGCTACATGCAATTAAATGAAGGCTACATAAAATTAAATGAAGGCTACATACAATTAAATGAAGGCTAGATACAATTAAATGAAGGCTACATACAATTAAATGAAGGCCACATACAATTAAATGAAGGCTACATACAATTAAATAAAGGCTACATACAAATAAATAAAGGCTACATACAATCAAATAAAGGCAACATACAATTAAATAAAGAATACATACAATTAAATAAAAGCTACACACAATTAAATGAAGGCTATTTTCAAGTAAATAAAGGCTACATGCAATTAAATGAAGGCTGCATACAATTAAATAAAGTCTACATGAAATTAAATAAAGGCTACATACAATAAAATAAAGGATGCATACACATAAATAAAGGCTACATACATTTAAATAAAGGCTCTATACAATTAAATAATGGTTACATACAATTAAATGAAGGCCACATACATTTAAATGAAGGCTACATATAATAAAATGAAGGCTAAATACAATTAAATGAAGGCTACATACAATTAAATAAAGGCTAAATACAATTAAATGATTTCTATATACAATTAAATGAAGGCTATATATAATTTAATGAAGGCTACATAGAATTAAATGAAGGCTACATACAATTAAATGAAGGCTACATACAATTAAATAAAGGCGACATACAATTAAATGAATGCAACATACAATTAAATGAAGGCGACATACAAATAAATGAAGGCGACATAGACTTAAATGAAGGCTACATACAATTAAATGAAGTCTACATCCAATTAAATGAAGGCTATATACAATTAAATGAATGCTACATAAAATTAAATAAAGGCTACATAGATTAAATAAAGGCTACATACAAGTAAATAAAGGCTACATACACTTAAATAAAAGCTACATACAATTAAATAAAGGCTACATACAATTAAATAGAGGGTACATACAATTAAGTGAAAGCTACAAACAATTAAGTGAAGGCTAGATACAATTAAATGAAGGCTTAATACAATTAAATGAAGGCTACATACAATTAAATGAAGGTTACATACATTTAAATTAAGCCTTCATACAATGAAATGAAGGCTACATACAATTAAATGAATGCTATTTACAATTAACTGAAGGCTACATACAATTAAATGAAGGCTACATACAATTAAATGAAGACTACATACAATTAAATAAAGACTACATACAATAAAATAAAGGCTACATACAATTAAATAAAGGCTACATACAATTAAATGAAGGCTACATACACTTAAATGAAGGCTACATACAATTAAATGAAACTATATACAATTAAATGAAGGCTACATACAATTAAATGAAGGCTACATACAATTAAATGAAGGCTAGATACAATTAAATGAAGGCTACATACAATTAAATGAAGGCTATATACAATTAAATGAAGGCTACATAAAATTAAATTAAGACTACATACAATAAAACAAAGGGCACATAAAATTAAATAAAGGCTACAGACAATAAAATGAAGGCTACATACAATTAAATGAAGGCTACACACAATTAAATAAAGGCTACACACAATTAAATAAAGGCTACATACAATTAAATGAAGGCTGCATACAATTAAATAAAGGCTTCATGCAATTAAATAAAGGCTACATACAATAAAATAAAGGATGCATACACATAAATAAAGGCTACATACATTTAAATAAAGGCTCTATACAATTAAATAAAGGCTACATACAATTTAATGAAGGCCACATACATTTAAATGAAGGCTACATACAATTAAATGAAGGCTACATACAATTAAATGAAGGCTACATACAATTAAATGAAGGCTACATACAATTAAATAAAGGCGACATACATTTAAATGAAGGATACATACAATAAAATTAAGGCTACATACAATTAAATGAAGGCTACATACAATTAAATGAAGGCTACATACAATTAAATGAAAGCTAAAGACAATTAAATGAAGGCTACATACAATTAAAAGAAGGCTACATATAATTATATGAAGGCTACATACAATTTAATGAAGGCTACATATAATTAAATAAAGGCCACATACAATTAAATGAAGGCTACATACAATTAAATGTAGGCTACATACAATTAAATGAAGGCTACATACAATTAAATAAAGGCATCATACAAATAAATAAAGGCTGCATACAATCAAATAAAGGCCACATACAATTAAATAAAGAATACATACAGTTAAATAAAGGCTGCATACAATTAAATGAAGGCTTTATACAATTAAATGAAGGCTACATAAAATTAAATAAAGGCTACATACAATTAAATGAAGGCTGCATACAATGAAATAAAGGCAACATGCAATTAAATGATGGCTAAATACAATTAAATAAAGGCTGAATACAATTAAATAAAGGCTACATTCATTTTAAAAAAGGCTGTATACAATTAAAAAAAGGCTACATACACATAAATAAAGGCTACATACAATCAAATAAAGGCTGCATACAATTAAATTAAGGCTACAAACAATTAAATTAAGGCTAGATACATTAAAAAAAGGCTAAATACAATTAAATAAAGGCTACATACAATTAAATAAAGGCTACATACAATTAAATATAGGTTACATACAATTACATAAAGGCTACATACAATTACATAAAGGCCACCTACAATTAAATTAAGGCGGCATACAATTAAATAAAGGCTACATACAATAAAAAAAGGCCACATACAATTAAATGAAGGCTATTTACAATTAAATGAAGGCTACATACAATTAAATGAATGCGACATACAATTAACTCAAGTCAACATACAATTAAATTAAGGCGACATACAATTAAAGGAAGGCTACATACAATTAAATAAAGCCTACATACAATAAAATAAGGCCACATACAATTAAATGAAGGCCACATACAATTAAATGAAGGCTACATACAATTAAATGAAGGCTACATACAATTAAATGAAGGCTACATACAATTAAAAGAAGGCTACATACAATAAAATGAAGGCTACATACAATTAAATGGAGGCTACTTACAATTAAATGAAGGCTACATACAATTAAATAAAGGCGACATACAATTAAATGAATGCGACATACAATTAACTCAAGTCAACATAAAATTAAATGAAGACGACATACAATTAAAGGAAGGCTACATACAATTAAATAAAGCCTACATACAATAAAATAAAGGTCACATACAATTAAATGAAGGCCACATACAATTAAATGAAGGCTACATACAATAAAATGAAGGCTACATACAATTAAATAAAGGCTACATACAAATAAATAAAGGCTACAGACAATCAAATAACGGCCACATACAATTAAATAAAGAATACATACAATTAAATAAAGGATCTATACAATTAAATAAAGGCTACATACAATTGAATGAAGGCTACATAAATTTAAATGAAGGCTACATACAATTAAATGAAGGATACATACAATTAAATAAAGGCTACATACAATTAAATGAAGGCTACATACAATTAAATGAAGGCTATATACAATTAAATGAAGGCTATATACAATTAAATGAAGGCTACATAGATTAAATAAAGGCTACATACAATCAAATAAAGACTACATTCAATTAAATAAAAGCTACATACAATTAAATAAAGGCTACATACAATTATATAAAGGCTACATACAATTAAATAAAGGCTACATACAATTAAGTAAAGGCTACATACAATTAAATAAAAGCTACATACAATTAAATAAAGGCTACTTACACTTAAATAAAGGCTACATACAATTAAGTGAAAGCTACAAACAATTAAGTGAAGGCTAGATACAATTAAATGAAGTTTAAATACAATTAAATGAAAGCTACATACAATTAAATAAAGGTTACATACAATTAAATGAAGGCTACATACAATTAAATGAAGGCTACATACAAATAAATAAATGCTACATACAATTAAATGAATGCTACTTACAATTAACTGAAGGCTAGATACAATTAAATGAAGGCTCCATGCAGAAAATGAAGGCGACATACAAGTAAATAAAGGTTACATACAATTAAATAAAGGCTACATATAATTTAATAAAGGCTACATACAATTAAATTAAGGCTACATACAATTAATTAAAGACCACATACAATTAATTAAAGACCACCTACAATTAAATGAAGGCTATAGACAATTAAATGAAGGCTACAAACAATTAAATAAAGGCTACATATTATAAAATAAAGGCTGCATACAATTAAATAAAGGCTACATACAATTAAATAAAGGTGGCATACAATTAAATAATGGCTACATACACAAATAATAAAGGCTACATACAATTAAATGAAGGCTAAATACAATTAAATGAAGGCTACATACAATTAAATGAAGACTACATACATTTAAATGAAGGATACATACAATAAAATTAAGGCTACATACAATAAAATGAAGGCTAGATACAATTAAATGAAGGCTACATACAATTAAATGAAGGCTACATACAATTAAATGAAGGCTACATACAATTAAATGAAGGCTACATACAATTAAATAAAGGCGACATACAATTAAATGAATGCGACATACAATTAACTCAAGTCAACATACAATTAAATGAAGGCGACCTACAATTAAAGGAAGGCTACATACAATTAAATAAAGCCTACATACAATAAAATAAGACCACATACAATTAAATGAAGGCCACATACAATTAAATGAAGGCTACATACAATTAAATGAAGGCTGCATACAATAAAATAAAGGCAACATGCAATTAAATGATGGCTAAATACAATTAAATAAAGGCTGAATACAATTAAATAAAGGCTACATTCATTTTAAAAAAGGCTGTATACAATTAAAAAAAGGCTACATACAATTAAATAAAGGCTACATACAATCAAATAAAGGCTGCATACAATTAAATTAAGGCTACAAACAATTAAATTAGGGCTAGATACATTAAAAAAGGCTAAATACAATTAAATAAAGGCTACATACAATTAAATAAAGGCTACATACAATTAAATATAGGTTACATACAATTACATAAAGGCTACATACAATTACATAAAGGCCACCTACAATTAATAAAGGCCACATACAATTAAATGAAGGCTATTTACAATTAAATGAAGGCTACATACAATTAAATGAATGCGACATACAATTAACTCAAGTCAACATACAATTAAATTAAGGCGACATACAATTAAAGGAAGGCTACATACAATTAAATAAAGCCTACATACAATAAAATAAGGCCACATACAATTAAATGAAGGCCACATACAATTAAATGAAGGCTACATACAATTCAATGAAGGCTACATACAATTAAATAAACGCTACATACAAATAAATAAAGGCTACATACAATCAAATAAAGGCCACATACAAATAAATAAAGAATACATACAATTAAATAAAGGCTACATACAATTAAATAAAGGTTACATACAATTAAATGAAGGCTACATACAATTAAATGAAGGCTACATACAATTAAATGAAGGCTACATACAATTAAAAGAAGGCTACATACAATAAAATGAAGGCTACATACAATTAAATGGAGGCTACATACAATTAATTGAAGGCTACATACAATTAAATAAAGGCGACATACAATTAAATGAATGCGACATACAATTAACTCAAGTCAACATAAAATTAAATGAAGACGACATACAATTAAAGGAAGGCTACATACAATTAAATAAAGCCTACATACAATAAAATAAAGGCCACATACAATTAAATGAAGGCCACATACAATTAAATGAAGGCTACATACAATAAAATGAAGGCTACATACAATTAAATAAAGGCTACATACAAATAAATAAAGGCTACATAAAATCAAATAACGGCCACATACAATTAAATAAAGAATACATACAATTAAATAAAGGATCTATACAATTAAATAAAGGCTACATACAATTGAATGAAGGCTACATACATTTAAATGAAGGCTACATACAATTAAATGAAGGATACATACAATTAAATAAAGGCTACATACAATTAAATGAAGGCTACATACAATTAAATGAAGGCTATATACAATTAAATGAAGGCAATATACAATTAAATGAAGGCTACATAGATTAAATAAAGGCTACATACAATTAAATAAAGACTACATTCAATTAAATAAAAGCTACATACATTCAAATAAAGGCCACATACAATTAAATAAAGAATACATACAATTAAATAAAGGCTACATACAATTAAATAAAGGTTACATACAATTAAATGAAGGCTACATACAATTAAATGAAGGCTACATACAATTAAAAGAAGGCTACATACAATTAAATGAAGGCTACATACAATGAAATGGAGGCTACATACAATTAAATGAAGGCTACATACAATTAAATAAAGGCGACATACAATTAAATAAAGAATACATACAATTTAAATAAAGGCTACATACAATTAAATAAAGGTTACATACAATTAAATGAAGGTAACATACAATTAAATGAAGGCTACATACAATTAAATGAAGGCTACATACAATTAAAAGAAGGCTACATACAATTAAATGAAGGCTACACACAATTAATCAAAGGCGACTTACAATTAAATGAATGCGACATACAATTAACTCAAGTCACCATAAAATTAAATGAAGACGACATACAATTAAAGGAAGGCTACATACAATTAAATAAAGCCTACATACAATAAAATAAAGGCCACATACAATTAAATGAAGGCCACATACAATTAAATGAAGGCTACATACAATTAAAAGAAGGCTACATACAATTAAATGAAGGCTACATACAATGAAATGGAGGCTACATACAATTAAATGAAGGCTACATACAATTAAATAAAGGCGACATACAATTAAATGAATGCGACATACAATTAACTCAAGTCAACATAAAATTAAATGAAGACGACATACAATTAAAGGAAGGCTACATACAATTAAATAAAGCCTACATACAATAAAATAAAGGCCACATACAATTAAATGAAGGCCACATACAATAAAATGAAGGCTACATACAATAAAATGAAAGCTACATACAATTAAATAAAGGCTACATACAAATAAATAAAGGCTACATACAATCAAATAAAGGCCACATACAATTAAATAAAGAATACATACAATTTAAATAAAGGCTACATACAATTAAATAAAGGTTACATACAATTAAATGAAGGTAACATACAATTAAATGAAGGCTACATACAATTAAATGAAGGCTACATACAATTAAAAGAAGGCTACATACAATTAAATGAAGGCTACACACAATTAAATGGAGGCTACATACAATTAAATGAAGGCTACATACAATTAATCAAAGGCGACTTACAATTAAATGAATGCGACATACAATTAACTCAAGTCACCATAAAATTAAATGAAGACGACATACAATTAAAGGAAGGCTACATACAATTAAATAAAGCCTACATACAA
>CAXITT010001346.1:90395-101434 GCA_964033795.1 Lymnaea stagnalis | reverse complement strand
AAAAACTACTGGTACAAGCTGTGTCCAAGTCCAAGACTTAAAACACAGGGAAGAAGAATTCTCGTGAGGACTGCAGTTGGTTGTCAGTAAAGTAACTTCATTTGGTGACACTCGTTCCTCCCTTAACGTCTATCAATGACGCCTCCCATTTGTAACAGTTCCCATAGAATATTATTAAATGCTTCCATCAAGAGACGATTAACTCACTCCTCAAGGCGTTCTAACGTGTGTCAAAGACAAGGCATGCATACTTACATTCATATACTTCCATCCATGGGATAGAAAATAGCCACAGAGAATCAACATTCATGGCCTCCGTACTTTCCCACGATAGCTCGAACTTTTTAGAGCACCTTTTTGTTTTCAAAACACTTTTCCTCTTTTCAATTGTTCAATTCTTAGTCTGAAGTTTGAACACTACATTCTATTTTTATAAAGAACGTTACCTGAATGCAAGTCTGAATTTTGCGGCTTGTTTATTATCTTATAGTTTTAAATTATAATTCTCTTTTTAGAGTGTCTTTGGTGCAAATAATTTACACGTTCATTTAGCTGGGATTTCATAACAACGCATTATGACTCTGTAGATAAATGACATACATTAGTGGATGACTCTGTAGTTAAAAGACATATATTGGTGGAAAGCTATGTAGTTAAATGACTTATATTGGTGGATGACTCTGTAGTTAAATGGAATATATTGGTGGATGACTCTTAAGTTAAATGACAAAGATTGGTGGATTACTCTGTCGTTAAATGATATATATTGGTTGATGACTATGTAGTTATATTACATATATTTGTGAATGACTCTAGCCTGAGTCTCGTGTCAAAACAATTATACTTAATGATAAAACGCAATTAAAAAAACCCGAATCAATCGATAAAATGACACTATCAAAATGATCACACAAATATACTGAGTAGCAACACACAAAGCACATTATTTTCAATATATAAAAGTCAAGATCGATATGATTAAAACGATATAATTTCAAACTGTATTTCAAATGTTATTTTATGTATTAAAATATATTAAAGTAAAACGATCTATGTCCCACAAATCACTTGCTAACTTTGCAGCAATATATGAGCTAAAGTTAAGATGGAAACAGTAAATAATAAATAATAGAATACTCGAAAAAACACCCTTTTACAAAAATCTACTAAAATGTTTAAAATAAATAATAATTCTCACAAATTATGCATTGTATTATTGTTGCATGCTTCTATTTTATAGATTTTTAAAATTTAATTTAAGTATTGGAATTCAAGAGAGGGGGTTAAATTCCAATAAATTTGCTTACAAGGGAAATAACTATGAACGCTTTTAAATATTTCTTTATATCTACACTTAGATATTGTTTTGGGGTATTTTAATTTTAATTTGTAGAAGACAAGTTTATTTAAAAATTATCAAAACAAAGATTTTATGCTTTTTCAATTTGAAACATAGTTTTAATAAACATTGAGATAACTTGTATATACCAAATTTATATTTAATTTAAAAGCTCAACAAACAGATCAATATATTGTCTAACAATTGTCAAGCCTGGGATTGTTCCCGATTTCGTTCCCTTACATGTAGGGATGCAATAAATTGAAAAAAATAAAAAAAATAAAAAAATTATTATAGTTTTGCAAATAAAATTCAAAATGCTGTCTTTGATGTTAAATAGTTGTACAAGAATTCGGAAATTGGTCCGTGAAAGACAAACAATAAATAGTTTCGTCCGGTTTTTGTTTCCGTTCAAGATTACTATAATTTATGACATGATATATTGCTTTTATTTATAGACACAAAGGCCCACTTTTTCTGCTTTGCCATTCAAACAAACTTGTATATCTTAAAGAACAGGTTTACATCTAAGTTTTATTATTAAAACAATATATCATCTTTAAATGAACATTCGGTGAAAACTATTGATGTGCTCTTAATATATTTTTGTATGTAATAGTACAATAATAGTTTGCATGTAGAAATGTATAAAATGTAAGAAAATCTTGGGAAATTCAGGGCATATTTCAAATGGAGCCATAGTCATCTAAAGTGTGGGGAAAGTTAGGTCTTATAACCCAACAGAAAAATGATAAATTTATACTAAAAATAAATCTCTTTTGCATTGTATACCAATGACTATCAAATAGTTTAAATAAAATAAATACTATTTCATATTAAATGTTTCAAATGACCAATGATGAGAAGGGAGACGATGGGCGTAGGTACCAGACCAAAGTACAATAGATGATGGAGTAGTTAACCTGACATTGGCAGCGTTTATTGTAATACAAGGAAGACATGATAGCTTGATATTTTCAAACATATTTTCAAGACCCATTACTGCCATTCTTCGGTACACAAAAATGATCTTATATCTAGCACTGTTCTTTATTACTTGGTTCTGATAGAGACAATAGTTACTAGCGTAGTTAGTGTTAGTGATACCCCAGTCTTGCCAAGACTTATGCTATTACTTGGTTCTGATAGAGACAATAGTTACTAGCGTAGTTAGTGTTAGTGATACCCCAGTCTTGCCAAGACTTATGCTATTACTTGGTTCTGATAGAGACAATAGTTACTAGCGTAGTTAGTGTTAGTGATACCCCAGTCTTGTCAAGACTTATGCTATTACTTGGTTCTGATAGAGACAATAGTTGCTAGCGTAGTTAGTGTTAGTGATACCCCAGTCTTGTCAAGACTTATGCTATTACTTGGTTCTGATAGAGACAAGGCTTATAGCGACGAAATGATCACAGTCTTTACAGACGGCTCTTATATCCCTGGCGAAAAGCGGGCTGGCTACGGCGCGATCATACAGTACCCGAAGGGGGTACCTCCAACAGAGGAGATCTCAGGCCCGAGCGGCAAGAACAGTTCTGCAGCTGAAGCAGAAGTTGAAGCTATTCTTATGGGTCTGAGACAAGCGCGCCGTCGGCTAGCAAAACGCAAAGTATTTCCATCCGTCGTAGTGTTCACCGATTCACAATTCAGTCTTTACAGACGGCTCTTATATCCCTGGCGAAAAGCGGGCTGGCTACGGCGCGATCATACAGTACCCGAAGGGGGTACCTCCAACAGAGGAGATCTCAGGCCCGAGCGGCAAGAACAGTTCTGCAGCTGAAGCAGAAGTTGAAGCTATTCTTATGGGTCTGAGACAAGCGCGCCGTCGGCTAGCAAAACGCAAAGTATTTCCATCCGTCGTAGTGTTCACCGATTCACAATGTGCTCTTGAAATTGTAAAGAGGTGCTCTTGGGACACTAAAACGGTACAGGCAATCTTGGAACTCGTGCGAGACATACCATCTAACGGAGGGAACGTGACCCTTCAATGGATCCCAGGACACGCGGGGATCCCCCCACAAGTCAGAGCTGACTGGCTTGCAAAACAAGGTTCTTCCCAACCCCAACCTGACAGGCCAATGACCCAACTGGGGGTCAAAGCCTGGTTAAAGGACCTCTTTCAGGAGGAATGGATGAAAGAATGGGAACAGGGTACCACCGCACGAAAACTTTACCGGAGCATGCCAAAAACTAACCGAAAGGGCGATCAATGGTGGAGCCTTAAGCGACATCAGCAGAGCCTCATAACACAAATGAGGACAGAGCATTGCCCCACGAGGAGCTATCTAAATAGGTTGAACCCACTACGGGACCCGAGCTGCCGTCATTGTGGACAGGCACCGGAAACAGTAGAGCACCTTCTAGCCGGGTGCCCAACATTAGCGACTGGAGTGACTGGGATGCTCCCAGCCAACCATGTCGAGAGCCTGTTATACGGGTCTGCCCAGCAGATGAGGCAGGCCTGTTCCATACTTGCCGGGGCCATTAAAGAGCAATAGCTCGGTCCAATACAGTGAATGAAATATTTCAGTACGAATGCACTCCAGATTTAACAGAAAAGAGGCAATAATTAAAACAAAAATTAGTAATTAAATACATATTGTAAATCAATCAAATCTAAAATGGCACAAGAGAGCTGGAAAAAAATGTATGCATTCTTGGGTCAAAATTATGAAATTTTGTTATAACATTGTATGTAAAAATGAATTATTTCTACAACAAATAAGTAAAAACAGTAATTTTTTTACATAAAATATTTTAATATATACAAATACATATTTTTTTTAAAAAAAAGATACAAAATATAACTAGTGTGTCCCTTGGAAATAAGGTTATTACATATTAACCCGTTATTTAAATATGTATTTCTATGATATGGAAGAACATAATGATATTGTTTTTTTTTTAAATCACATGAATGTAACAACTTTAGTGGAAATTTATTTTACACATTTAAAAGTAAGTTTTTGGAAAAACGTTTTTTTAAAGAGTTTGTTTTGTATTGTCTTATAAAATGTTGCTGATGAAGTTAATACATTGTGTTCAATGAATCATCAAAGTCGAAGATATAAACTAATTTTTTTAAATAACTTTAGCGATATATCCCTAAATGTACGGATACATCTCCAAAAAGTTCCCAAGTCCCGTATTCTAAGAGTAAATCTTGTGGCTGCAGATATAGAGTTGATAGCTATGTCTACAACTGTATACAAGAACATTTAATGACACATCAAGACTTTGACATTGGTAGACATAGAGATGGTCTGCAAATGTATAAATTTAAAGTTAATAAAACACAACGACTTTGACATTAGTAGAGATATATGTGATGGTTAGCTAAGTCTGAAACTGTATAAAAGGACATTTAATAACTCATCAAGACTTTGACATTATCTAAGTTGCCTTATCATATGAATCACCGAGTCAGTTCTCTATTAAATAGAGACGCTATTACAATATTACCGTATTCCTAAACCTCAACAAATTTACTTATAATACATGGTGTCTATAACTATACGTGTTCACTTCTGTATTCAGTAATTATATTTACTACTGTCTGCGCAATTATCCCTTACGTTTGCTAAGAGACACATTTATAACAAGTATTTTCAATTATTTATGTCTGCCTCAACTCCTTCCGGATATCTTTATATTTAGGTATATCATTAAATCAACTTAAAATAAGATAGGGCATACTAAGTTTATATGTATAAAATGGGATTACACTTTTTTAAATTAAGTTTTAGGCATGCAGATAACATGTCAACTATTTTTTTTTTTTTTTTTTTTTTTTTTTTAAAAAAAAAACATTTTGGTGATTCGGACGTTGACAGTGTGAAGACAAACTGACATAAATACGCTATTAAACATGGTGGAATGTGTGATGTCCCATGGAGTGAAATATGGAAATGATTGGGACGATAAGTGGCATGGTGTGAAAAGGCAAGCAATACATACAAATAATACATGAAAATAAACAAGATGGTGGCTTTCTCCCTTCTGACTTTTCCGTGCCCTTGTTTGCCGTTTCTTCCCTGGAAGGAGAAGAAAGACATCTTAAGCGTAGACACTGTCTAGAGTCTGAGACGCCATTGTATAGATACATATGCATATATATATATAAGTATATAAGTATTTATTTACAAAGATTATTTAACATCAGTTATCCTGAGGGAATGGGGCAGAGGAGGTGGGGAAAACAGGGGGGTAGGTGGAGGGGGAGGAGGTGGAGGTTGGGCAATATCGCGTAATGCCTATGTGGATTTAAGTGTTTTTAGTTTAACCTTTGGAATATTTGAGTTTTAGTTTATTTTTAGTTAAGTACCGTAGGGTTGTGTTTTTTTAGGTTTGATCTATTAGGGTCTGTATTTTTGCTCTAAATAATGTTTCTAGTAACTTTTCTGTGTACTTGTGTTTGTTAGAATTGGCGTTTTGTCTGCACTGCCAAATGTGTTGCCTGTATTCCGCCAACAGTCGGAGGCTGATGACATGTTGGGTTTTATTAATCGATTTAGGGATAGTGTTTAATGAAATACATTGGTCTATGTTTACCGGGTGGGGTGTTCCTGCTTCTAGGAGTAGTTTTAGGGTGGTTTTAGCAGCTTGTATTAGTTTACAGTCCATAAATAAGTGTTGTTCTGTCTCTACTAACATGTATCCGCAGAGTGGACATCTCGGTCTTTGAATCCTATGATGTTCAAATCTTGCGGATGTTGGTGTCGTGTTGTATAGGAGTCGGAAAGTTATTTCCCTTGCCCTAGGTTCAATTTCTTTTATGTGTAAGTTTTTAAAAGCGTCTCCTATCTGGTGCGTGTTGAACCGTTTCAACCACGTGATCCTCTCCGAATGAGGTGTTTTCAGTTGATCTCTCAAGTGGCTGTAAATTTCTTTGTTCGTTTTATGTACTAGGGCTTCGTTGTGTTGGATGGCACGTGTGCACGCCTGGTAGAAAGGGGGGAGCTGTGCCCCCAGGTAGTGTGGCGTGTTGTTATTGATAGGTGTAAGACGTGTCAGTCTGACCCCTATGTAGTAATGCGTTAGTGCGTATTCTTGATGGTCTCTTATGGCCTGTCCTAAGTATTTAATTCTCATCGCTTTAATTTTGGTTTCTATGTCCTGAAGATTTATACCTCCATCTAATTTAGTTTGTATGAGTGTTGAGTGTCGGATGTTATGTATTGTGTTTTTAAAGACAAACTTCCTTATTCTCTGGTTAATAGATTTCAGTGTGTCGGGAGGTATGTTAAAGATGTTTCCTACATAGACTAACTTTGGTATGATTAGTGTGTTTACTAGCGTGCTGCGTCCGAATATCGTTTTTGTCGAGTACTGGAATCTTTCTATTATCTTATCGATGTTTTTAATGATTTTATCCCATGTTCCTTTATGTGCTTCTCCTGGATTGTTTGTGAACGTGAGTCCGTATATGAGAAGTTCCTTTTTACCTGTTAGATTTAAAGGGTAATCTAATTTGTCTGTTAGTTTACCTATCCCCATAATTTCTGATTTATCGATATTGATTTTCGAGCCGCTACCCTGGCCAAATTCGTTAAAAGTTTCTATTATTTGTTTGATGGATTGGTTATTTTTTGGGAAGAGTGTTGTATCATCGGCGTAGGCGAGCAGTTTCCTTTCACCTCTATTAGGTACGCTTATTCCTTCGATTTGGGGATCTTTCCTAATTTTCTCCAATACTGGCTCTATTGCCAGGATGTACAGGTAAGGAGATAGAGGGCATCCTTGTCTGACCGATCTCTGTATCTCAATTCCTTCTGATAATGTATTGTTTATTAATAGTTTACTTACAGGATTTTTGTATAATATTTGGACCCAGTCACACACGTATGAACCTAGGTTATTTTGTTTGAGTATTTTATGTAAATATGTGTGTGATACTCTGTCAAAGGCTTTCTCTTGATCGAGTGCCAAGATACTTGCCTGTATGTTTTTGTCTTTGGCGTACTGTATTATATCTCTAATGAAATGATTATGGTTATTTATGTTTCTGTCTTTAATACTGCACTGTTGGTCCGGGTGTACTAATTCTTTAAGATAGGGTTTAATTTTATTGGCTATCGTTTTAGTTAGTATTTTGTAGTCTGTATTCAGTAGTGATATAGGTCTGTAGTTTTTTGGTTGCGTTTTATCTGTTTTCTTTTTGGATAGTAGTTTGATGTATGACTCTCCCATGTTGGGGGGTAATTCTTTGTTCTCGTACGCCTCGCTTATCACCGCGTGTAGGAGTGGGGTCAGTTGTTGCGCGAAGTGTTTATAAAATTCGGTGGTCAGCCCGTCTGGACCGGGGGATTTCCCATTGTTCATCCCGTCCAGCGCCGTTTTGATGTCTGTGATTTGTATCGGTTTGTCCAGTTCGGCCATCTGGGTGGCCTCTAGGGTCTTTGCATACGAGGCGTACTTGTCCTGTATGTCTGGGTTTGTTTGTTCGTGTTTATATAATTGTGTGTAATAGTCCATGAAAGTGTTGACAATCCCATCGTTGTTATCGTGGAGCACTCTGAGTGTTCGGCTTCTCACTTGGGCGCCTTTGTATTTGTACTGTTGTATTGTTTCAAGTTCTTTTTCTAACTCTATGGTTACGGGATCGGTTGGATCGGTAACTTTCCTAATCGGTATGATAAGTTTCAGTTCTTTTTCTCGGTTCTTCCTTTCCTTTTGTATATGTGCCGCAATAGACTGGGTGACTCCTTTTACAGTTGATTTGAACAGTTCCCAGTGTCTTCCTATATCGTTGGTTGGTATTGTGGTTGTGTATTGTTTGATAATATGTTGTATTATGTCTAGATATTGAGGGTTCTCCAAGAGGGTGTTGTTGAACTTCCAATGTGGTGAGCGTCCTCTTGGTTGGTCGATGGATCCGTTGATTTGTGTTTTGACTGCTTTGTGGTCTGTGTATTTAAGTGTGTCTGCTATGTGTAGTGCCCTGTATACCGTTGATGATTTTGGTACGTACAGCCTATCTAACCTGGCGCTTGATGAGCCTGTGTTGCTTGTGTGTGTTTTGTCTTTTCCCTGAGGATGTTTTTCCCTGTACGCGTCGGTAAGGTTAAATGCTTCAGTGATATATTGTATGACCTCTGTCTGACTCGTCTCTTCTACAATCCTTTCCGTTGTTGTTCTTTTGGGATTAGTTGAGTCTATGCGTTCATTGATATAGTTGAAATCTCCTCCTATGATCAGTTCTGTTCGCTGGTGTATGTGAGCTAAAAATTGTGGTAGTTTTCCGTAAAAAAGTTTTTTCTTGCTCATGTCTGTAGGTGCGTGTATGTTGACTAGTGTGTAATTTTGGTTGTTGTTTGTTATGTTGACCGTTGTTATTCTTCCTTCGTTGTCCTTTCCTTTTGATGATGTCTCCCATCGGTCTGACGTTTGTATGATAGCCGTGCCTCCTCCCTGGTGTGCGCTATTGCTGTAATGGGAGTGTTTGTAATTTAATCCTATCTTTGATATGAAAGTGTTTGCCTCGTGCTCTGTTTTAATGTTTGTTTCTTGCAAAAATAGAAAGTCTGGCTTATGTTCTTTAATTAATTTAATGATGCAGTCTCCCTTCTTTCTGCATCCCCTGATGTTTAGGGAGATTATTGTTAGTATGTTGTCAGCCATTCTTAGTGTTGGAAGTGTTTGAGTTGTTTGTTTCGTTTAGGAGAACTGTTTGTTATAGTTCTTGCTAAGTGTGTTCCTCAGTTTCTTCCTGGCTTGCTCCATGGTGATCTGACTTGTCTGTCGCTTCAAAGATAGCTTTTCAGGGGACGAGGACCGACTTCTTCTTTTGACGATGACGAAAGGTTCCTCTTCTTCTTCTGATGTTGATACTGCTTCTACCTCTTCTTCCCGGTTTTCCTTGTCCTTGGTTCCTTCTTTCTTCTCTTCCTGTTCTTTTTCTTCTTTCCTTATGATCTCTTTAGTCTTCGTTTCCTTTCTTTTTTCCGTCTGAGAGTTTTTCTGTGGTTTCTTCTCTGCTGGAGTAGCTTTCCCGGTTGTCGCTGTGGCATAGCTCTTCTGTGTCATCGTGGTTGTTGATGCGACAGGGGGTGGGTTGGCTGTCTCCGGGTTGGTGGGTCTTCTCCTAGCCCTCTCACACTGGTTAGACCAGTGGTCCACACTTTCGCAGTGGAAGCACTGCACCCTTCTCCCCGGCACCTGTACCCATATTTTATGTTTTTGGAACACCCCGGCGTTCACCAGGATGTAGTGGGGAATTTCTTTCCCCGGCGTAAGATGCAACGCCCACTTGGAGGCGTTCTGGGGGTGACGAGTCACCTTAAAAGGGGTGTTTGGAGCCGCCAAGTGTTCGGCGATTTCCCTCACCCCTTCTTCTCCCAACATGGTAGGGACCCACGAGAGGTACACCTTCATGTTGAGTTTGTCCTCATGGACAAGAGTTCCTAAGAAACCGTGGCTTTCTATGCCCCCGATGAGGGCATTGTGCAGGCGGGCATGGAATTCCGTTTTGGCCTCTTTTTTAAGATTGAGGTACCATCTGGTTGGTACCTCCAGGTTATAGAGGGCCTCCACGTGCTCCCATTTCAGCTTGCACTTGCCGTTAAGTTCTTTCATTATCAGGTCAGTGTTGACCTGGTAAGCCATGGGGCCCGATAGCATAATGACTATGGTGTCTGGTTTGGTATAGGAGGTGGGGTTGACTTTAAGATTGATGGTAGTGGTGGCCATTTTTAATGCTTATCTACTACTTTTATCTCTTTGATTAGGTTAGAATACTACAGATTACAGATTAATCTTAGTTTGCTACGGTGCTTGACTAAGATTTAAATCGGGGAGTTTAAGTCTTAGTATTGTTTTACTGACTTAAAAAATTTTAAGTTTTAACTGATTCCGGCAGTCTATTTGGGTTTTTAACAAAAGTATATTATTAAGGCGTTTTTACACTTACCTGGAAGCAACTGCGAATGAGCTAAAAAATTATCAGCTGGGCTGAGCTGAGTTGAGTTGTAATTGTAGTAAATAGAGCGATTTTCCTTTATATAGGGAATGGCGAGGAGTTCGCCGCGCTGCACTGCGCGAGGCGCACGCTGTGATTGGTCCGCGCTGAACTACTCTGCCGATTCCTCGCATAATGAGCACGCTACTCCTCGCCTCGCCGTATATAAGGCCAGCATTCGGTGTGCAGAGCATTCATTCATCATTCTACATTGATAAACATGCCCCCAAAAGTATCGTCCAAAGGCGCCAAGAAGGCCGGCAAGGCTAAGGCCGTCCGCACCGGTGACAAGAAAAAGAAGAGGAAGCGAAAGGAAAGCTACAGCATTTACATCTACAAGGTGTTGAAGCAGGTGCACCCTGACACCGGCATCTCCTCAAAGGCCATGTCCATCATGAACTCTTTCGTCAATGACATCTTTGAGCGCATCTCCGCCGAAGCCAGCCGTCTCGCCCACTACAACAAACGCAGCACCATCACCTCCAGGGAGATTCAGACCGCTGTCCGTCTGTTGCTACCCGGTGAGCTGGCCAAGCACGCCGTCAGTGAGGGCACCAAGGCCGTCACCAAGTACACCACCAGCAAATAGATCGATTGCAAACTGACTCTTCAATTTCAATCATCACATAGAATAATAATATATCGGCCCTTTTCAGGGCCTCCCATTCGTACCAAGATTGGCGCGATTTGAGTTATACGCCCGCCCACTACGAGTTTCCTGACCCTACCCTACCCCTACCC